>NIVC01002311.1:117500-157671 GCA_002269645.1 Macrostomum lignano
GTTTATTTATTCAGTATTTGAGATTAGATTTTTACTTGATTTTCGAGATTTCAACAGCATCTTGATGCTTCGAGACAAAGGGCGACTGTATTTTGGCGCCCCTGTTTTTGGCGCCTTTTTAGCGCCTCTATTTTAGCGCCTCTTTACGGCCCTTTTTGGCGCTTCTTTTTTAGAGCGTCTGTTTTGGCGCTTATTTGCAATTCTATTTTGGCGCCTTTTTTGGCGCCTCTTAGCGCTCATTTTTAGCGCCTCTATTTTTTCGCCTATATTTTAGCGCCTCTATTTTGCGCCTTTTTACGGCCCTTTTTGGCGCTTCTTTTTTAGAGCGTCTGTTTTGGCGCTTTTTTAGCGGCTCTATTTTGGCGCCTCTTTTGGCGCCTCTTTTTAGCGCCTCTTTTAGCGCTCATTTTTAGCGCCTCTGTTTTGGCGCCTCCATTTTGGCGCCACTATTTTTGCGCCTCTATCTTAGCGCCTATCTTAGCGCCTTGTTTTCTGTGCCTCTTATTTCATGCCTCTTTGGCGCCCCTAAATTGGCGTCACTTTTTTGGTACCAAATATGCATTCTTTGCGAGTTCTCAAATCCCCCAATGCCGCCATTCGCATCCCCTTGCAGCTGATCACGGCCCCGCGGTCTCGGGCGCTCACAACACCATCGTGTGCGCTCGCGCCGGCAAGGATCTGGTCTCCTGCCTCACCTCCGGCCTGCTCACCATCGGTGACAGATTCGGCGGCGCTCTGGACGGCGCCGCGAAGCAGTTCAGCCACGGAGTGGACACAGGCCTTATCCCTATGGAATTCGTCAACGAGATGCGCAAACGCGGTGAACTGATCATGGGCATTGGGCATCGGGTTAAGTCTATCAATAATCCCGATATGAGGGTGGAAATTTTAAAGAAATTTGCTCTGGAGAATTTCCCGGCTAGCCCTATGCTGCACTACGCACTGGAGGTGGAGAAGATCACCACCAGCAAGAAGCCGAATCTGATTCTCAATGTTGATGGAATGATTGGCGTGGCTATGGTTGACTTGCTGCGTCACTGCGGCTGTTTCACTCGGTGAGTTGTTTTACAATACTGGCTTATTTAATAATGATGACGCTGTTTATAATTAGTCAGATATTCAGTTAGTGAGGCTGTTTATAATTAGTCAGATATTCAGTTAGTGAGACTGTTTATAATTAGTCATATTCAGTTAATGAGGCTGTTTATAATTAGTCAGATGTATTCAGTTAGTGAGGCTGTTTATAATTAGTCAGATATATTCAGTTAGTGAGACTGTTTATAATTAGTCATATTCAGTTAATGAGGCTGTTTATAATTAGTCAGATGTATTCAGTTAGTGAGGCTGTTTATAATTAGTCAGATGTATTCAGTTAGTGAGGCTGTTTATAATTAGTCAGATATATTCAGTTAGTGAGACTGTTTATAATTAGTCATATTCAGTTAATGAGGCTGTTTATAATTAGTCAGATGTATTCAGTTAGTGAGGCTGTTTATAATTAGTCAGATATATTCAGTTAGTGAGGCTGTTTATAATTAGTCAGATATTCAGTTAGTGAGGCTGTTTATAATTAGTCAGATAAATTCAGTTAGTGAGGCTGTTTATAATTAGTCAGATATATTCAGTTAGTGAGGCTGTTTATAATTAGTCAGATATTCAGTTAGTGAGGCTGTTTATAATTAGTCAGATATTCAGTTAGTGAGGCTGTTTATAATTAGTCAGATATTCAGTTAGTGAGGCTGTTTATAATTAGTCATAAATTCAGTTAGTGAGGCTGTTTATAATTAGTCAGATATTCAGTTAGTGAGGCTGTTTATAATTAGTCAGATATTCAGTTAGTGAGGCTGTTTATAATTAGTCAGATATTCAGTTAGTGAGGCTGTTTATAATTAGTCAGATATTCAGTTAGTGAGGCTGTTTATAATTAGTCAGATATTCAGTTAGTGAGGCTGTTTACAATTAGTCAGATATTCAGTTAGTGAGGCTGTTTATAATTAGTCAGATATTCAGTTAGTGAGGCTGTTTATAATTAGTCAGATATTCAGTTAGTGAGGCTGTTTATAATTAGTCAGATATTCAGTTAGTGAGGCTGTTTATAATTAGTCAGATATTCAGTTAGTGAGGCTGTTTATAATTAGTCAGATATTCAGTTAGTGAGGCTGTTTATAATTAGTCAGATATTCAGTTAGTGAGGCTGTTTATAATTAGTCAGATATTCAGTTAGTGAGGCTGTTTATTATTAGCCAAGCCCAAGTCAAGCTAGCAACAAGGATTTACGCCCTACTACCCCCGTGGATTCGTATTCAGCAAGCTGTAATTAGTTGTCTGTTTACTAGCAAAAAGGTCAAGGATGTGATCTTGTTGCTACATGTATCTTTATTCTCCATAAATTCTAACAGAATCGAATGGGATTTTTATAACCTAAAGGGATTTCTAAAACATAAAGCGAAGGAATCCTCTCTGCCCCGCTGGGCTGTGGTTGTTTCTGTGAAAGCATCGCATGCTTTGTCTGGCGTTGACTGGCTTTGACAAACAATAATTTTCTCCAATCGCGTAACCATTAAAAATGCTTTTGACTCCAAAATGGTATCCATGGCATTCCTGTTCAATTTAGACATTTTGCGGATGGACTTTTGGGGGGCTGTTTGCCAGATGCTTTTATGGCATGTTGCTTGCTTATGTAGATATCTTGGCTATCCCAAAAATTCTGGCTTCACAGATCCCCAAGCAAGATAGATGGATAGATAGATAGATAGATAGATAGATAGATAGATAGATAGATAGATAGATAGATAGATAGATAGATAGATAGATAGATAGATAGATAGATAGATAGATAGATAGGCAGAAGGATGGATTGATAGGCAGAAGGATAGATTGAGACAGAAGGATAGATTGATAGACAGAAGGATGGATTGATAGGCAGAAGGATGGATTGATAGGCAGAAGGATAGATTGATAGGCAGAAGGATGGATTGATAGGCAGAAGGATGGATTGATAGACAGAAGGATGGATTGATAGGCAGAAGGATAGATTGATAGGCAGAAGGATGGATTGATAGGCAGAAGGATGGATTGATAGGCAGAAGGATAGATAGATAGACAGAAGGATAGATTGATAGACAGAAGGATAGATTGATAGACAGAAGGATGGATTGATAGGCAGAAGGATGGATTGATAGGCAGAAGGATGGATTGATAGGCAGAAGGATGGATTGATAGGCAAAAGGATGGATTGATAGGCAGAAGGATAGATTGATAGGCAGAAGGATGGATTGATAGGCAGAAGGATGGATTGATAGGCAGAAGGATGGATTGATAGACAGAAGGATGGATTGATAGGCAGAAGGATGGATTGATAGGCAGAAGGATAGATTGATAGGCAGAAGGATGGATTGATAGGCAGAAGGATGGATTGATAGGCAGAAGGATAGATAGATAGACAGAAGGATAGATTGATAGACAGAAGGATGGATTGATAGGCAGAAGGATAGATTGATAGGCAGAAGGATGGATTGATAGGCAGAAGGATGGATTGATAGGCAGAAGGATGGATTGATAGGCAGAAGGATGGATTGATAGGCAAAAGGATGGATTGATAGGCAGAAGGATAGATTGATAGGCAGAAGGATGGATTGATAGGCAGAAGGATGGATTGATAGGCAGAAGGATGGATTGATAGGCAGAAGGATGGATTGATAGGCAGAAGGATGGATTGATAGGCAGAAGGATGGATGGATACCCATAACTCGTGTTTAGTACAGTGGGTTATTTAGGGGCTTGAAAATGTGCAGTAACACGCTTGCCGAAGCATCGTCCTATGCAAATACAGTGGCTCCTATTGCCAGAACATTGTGGGTTGATTTCGCTAACATTAAAAAACTGCAACCTGAAACCAAACTTAAAAGTCTTATAGCGACTGTCGTGCATATTCCCAGGAAGCTACCCTGGGAAATTTGGACCGTGTTATAAATTTTTGGTAATGGCTGCGCGTCAACTTTAACCTATACCCAGTAATTTTAAGATGCCTCCAATGCAAACAGTCTGTCAGCCCCTGTCTTCTGATATGGAAAACTTTTTAAAGCTCTTTTTATTGACTCAATATCTTCATTTTTGTCACCTGCTTTTATTAGTCACCGTGAGTTCCCACATTTTGTATCATCCACGTCTGACTCTCACCTGTGGCTATCCATCTCTCAATCCATGTCTGACTCTCACCTGTGGCTATCCATCTCTCAATCCATGTCTGACTCTCACCTGTGGCTATCCATCTCTCAATCTATGTCTGACTCTCACCTGTGGCTATCCATCTCTCAATCTATGTCTGACTCCCACCTGTGGCTATCCATCTCTCCAAATCCATTTCTGACTCTCACCTGTGGCTATCCATCTCTCAATCTATGTCTGACTCTCACCTGTGGCTATCCATCTCTCAATATATGTCTGACTCTCACCTGTGGCTATCCATCTCTTAATCTATGTCTGACTCCCACCTGTGGCTATCCATCTCTCCAAATCCATTTCTGACTCTCACCTGTGGCTATCCATCTCTCAATCTATGTCTGACTCTCACCTGTGGCTATCCATCTCTCAATCTATGTCTGACTCTCACATGTGGCTATCCATCTCTCAATCTATGTCTGACTCCCACCTGTGGCTATCCATCTCTCCAAATCCATTTCTGACTCTCACCTGTGGCTATCCATCTCTCAATCTATGTTTGACTCCCACCTGTGGCTATCCATCTCTCCAAATCCATTTCTGACTCTCACCTGCGGCTATCCATCTCTCAATCTATGTCTGACTCTCACCTGTGGCTATCCATCTCTAAATATATGTCTGACTCTCACCTGTGGCTATCCATCTCTCAATCTATGTCTGACTCCCACCTGTGGCTATCCATCTCTCCAAATCCATTTCTGACTCTCACCTGTGGCTATCCATCTCTCAATCTATGTCTGACTCTCACCTGTGGCTATCCATCTCTCAATCCATGTCTGACTCTCACCTGTGGCTATCCATCTCTCAATCCATGTCTGACTCTCACCTGTGGCTATCCATCTCTCAATCTATGTCTGACTCTCACCTGTGGCTATCCATCTCTCAATCTATGTCTGACTCCCACCTGTGGCTATCCATCTCTCCAAATCCATTTCTGACTCTCACCTGCGGCTATCCATCTCTCAATCTATGTCTGACTCTCACCTGTGGCTATCCATCTTTCAATCTATGTCTGACTCTCACATGTGGCTATCCATCTCTCAATCTATGTCTGACTCTCACCTGTGGCTATCCATCTCTCAATCTATGTCTGACTCCCACCTGTGGCTATCCATCTCTCCAAATCCATTTCTGACTCTCACCTGTGGCTATCCATCTCTCAATCTATGTCTGACTCTCACCTGCGGCTATCCATCTCTCAATCTATGTCTGACTCTTACCTGTGGCTATTCATCTCTCAATACATGTCTGACTCTCACCTGTGGCTACTGTGGCTATCCATCTCTCAGAATCCATGTCTGACTCTCACCTGTGGCTATCCATCTCTCAATCTATGTCTGACTCTTACCTGTGGCTATTCATCTCTCAATACATGTCTGACTCTCACCTGTGGCTACTGTGGCTATCCATCTCTCAGAATCCATGTCTGACTCTCACCTGTGGCTATCCATCTCTCCAAATCCTTTCTGACTCTCACCTGCGGCTATCCATCTCTCAGAATCCATGTCTGACTCTCACCTGCGGCTATCCATCTCTCAGAATCCATGTCTGACTCTCACCTGCGGCTATCCATCTCTCAAAATCCATGTCTGGCTCTCACCTGTGGCTATCCATCTCTCAGAATCCATGTCTGACTCTCACCTGTGGCTATCCATCTTTCAGAATCCATGTCTGACTCTCACCTGCGGCTATCCATCTCTCAGAATCCATGTCTGACTCTCACCTGCGGCTATCCATCTCTCAAAATCCATGTCTGGCTCTCACCTGTGGCTATCCATCTCTCAGAATCCATGTCTGACTCTCACCTGTGGCTATCCATCTCTCAGAATCCATGTCTGACTCTCACGTGTGGCTGTCCATCTCTGAATCCATGTCTGACTCTAATGCTGCCAACTATTTCCAGTGAGGAAGCGGACGAGTTCATTGAGATCGGCGCCCTCAACGGCATGTTTGTCCTGGGCCGGAGCATGGGCTTCATCGGGCACTACCTGGACCAGCGCAGGCTCAAACAGGGCCTCTACAGGCACCCTTGGGACGACATCAGCTATGTGATGCCCGAGCAGAGCCAGTGGGCTCCCTGGTGAACTGCTAGCGGTTTTGCTGGGCCTGCCGTGATGATCAACCGGATATTGCTGGCTAGTACAGATACGAAAGCGTTAGGGCTTTTTTTGTTATGCTGTTCTTTTCAGTAGCTTATGACCGGTTGGTATCGGTTCTTGGTAGTCCGTTTTTAGTCTGAATGCTTTTGTGTGTCGTGTGTCTGCCTGTCTGTCTGTCTGTCTGTCTGTCTGTCTGTCTGCCTGTCTGCCTGTCTGCCTGTCTGTCTGCGTGTCTGTCTGTCAACCTGTTGTATTCCTTTCGTAATTAATGATATTTTTATTTGCAAGTCAGCAGGTGCGCACAATCAGGAATCCTTAAGATATATATTGAAGGAGTATGTTGGAAAAGAAACTCAAAATATCTACACGGGAAATGACATTGCTATGAAAATGTTGCCTCATTGTCGCAACTGTTGCACCTTGCCTCTCTTATAGTTCAGTAGCTCGTGTCGATGTCAATTTTTATCAGTCACTTTGTTTCCGCTTATTTAGTGTTTGCTTAGAGAAAAGTTGGGCTAGCAGTTAGCTTTCTCACCAAACAATGTTTTTTATATCGATCTGTCGTCTGTCGTCTGTCGTAAAATAGCTGATTGCCAATATTTTAATCCCACGCACATAAACAAAAGGTTGTAGTAGTGAGATTATTCGTCAAAGGTTGTAGTCATGCTGCTTTTATATGTCTCCAGCCATATCTCTGCGTCACTCTTTTAATTTCCGTTAATTTTGTTTTATTTGTTTTACTTCGCAATTAATAAGCTTGTTTTAATGCCGGAAAATTTGTTTAAACTAGCCCCAGAAAAGTTATTAATATAATTCTTGATTATGATTTTTTTCAACGCAGCATTGAATGACGAATCCAATTTGGAAGCATAATATTAGAATTTAATGTAATACGCTAGTTTAGTTCCTGTGATAGCGGCATACGACGTTATAATATAATAATTTATCATATTTTGTTTTGCAGTTGCAACAGTAGTTTATATCATATTCTAATTCCGACACTTCAAGTTCCCTATTTGCCCTATTAAATATTATCGAACTGTTTTATGCTATGCACGTTATTTTACTGTAGGTCTAGACAGACACTGTATTAATAAATAAATATTGCTGCATATATTCAATATGTAGTGGACACTTTACTAGCTTGTTGTGGCATTGCAAAAATGTTCTAAGTGGTTTGATTAAATCGACCTGGTTACTTTAATTATACCGGCTGTGAATACCTTCTTTCACACCTGTGAACGCCCTCTTTCTCACCTGTGAATATACTCTCGCCTGTGAATGCCCTCTCTCTCACCTGTGAATATACTCTCACCTGTGAATGCCCTCTCTCTCACCTGTGAATATAGTCTCACCTGTGAATGCCCTCTCACCTGTGAACGCCCTCTCTCTCACCTGTGAATATACTCTCGCCTGTGAATGCCCTCTCACCTGTGAATATCCTCTCACACCTATGAATATCCTCTCTCCCTTTTGAATATCCTCTCTCTCACCTGTGAACGCCCTCTCTCCTGTGAATATCCTCTCACCTGTGAATGCCCTCTCTCCTGTGAATATCCTCTCACCTGTGAATGCCCTCTCTCCTGTGAATATCATCTCACATGTGAATGCCCTCTCTCACTTGTGAATATCCTCTCACCTGTGAATGCCCTCTCTCACTTGTGAATATCATCTCACCTGTGAATGCCCTCTCTCGCCTGTGAATAGCATCTCACCTGTGAATGCCTCTCTCACCTGTGAATAGCATCTCACCTGTGAATGCCCTCTCTCACCTATGAATAACCTCTCTCTCACATTCGAATATCCTCTCTCTCACATTCGAATATCCTCTCTCTCACCTGTGAATATCCTCCCACCTGTGAATATTCTCTCACATCTGACTGTCCCCTTCACACCTGTGACTGTCCCCTCTCTACCTGTGACCGTCCCCTTCCCACCTGTGACTGTCCTCTCCTTCCCATCCGTGACTGTCTTCTCTCCTTTTGTGACTGTCCCCTCTCCACCTGTGACCGCGTCCTCCCATCTGTGACCGTCCCCTCTCTACCTGTGACTGCCCCCTCCTCCCCACCTGTGACTGTCCCATCCCCGGCCTCCCCGTCCCATTCCAGTCTTGTCCTTTACTGCTATTGCACTTTCTCTTCTATCTGCTTATATTTGACTAAGAAGAGCTGCTTAATGCTGAATGCAAATTCTGCTGCTGGAAGAGAAGAAGAAACGAGAAACACTTGACAAAGTGCCTGTAACTCGGCTTGCTCTGCCCTCTGAGCGCGGAACGCTTCAGGGGCTGAAGAGTGGCTGTGTGTTTGCCTTTCGGATCTCGTTGTGCTGGAACAGCTGTCAAAGAAATCTTGCTTGTATCTGGGAGTCGGTCTGGTCTTATGCGCCTCAGTTTTTTTGCTTGCAAATTCTAGCCAAGTTGCTCTTGCTGTTCCGATACCAGCCATGCAGTAGAAGAAGATTGGCAGTTTTATTGTTCCGCTTAGTTTCCTGAATTTCTGCTTCTGCCTCCGCCTCATCCCGAGCTGCTGCTCAGTGAGCCGTGAGCTTTAGAAAAGCGTCTGGACTGGATTGGAAAAGGGGCAGAAAGCAAGGAATTCTTCAAGGACGTCTTTGTAGAAATTCAACTTGTAAGGCCTTGAAACATTTCTGGATTGGAAACTGCCGCGAAAGTTCGAATTTGTCTGAAACTCTTGCTTAGTAACTTTCGCCAGCTCACAAGTTAAACTAATTAGGCGATTTTTAATTTCGAGCTTGTGAAGTTTTGAATTTATAAACTTTCAAACTGATGAAGAAAGTCAGGGCGGCTGTACAGCCCCACCTGTGCATGCGCGATCTCATGGATCAGATAAATGTAATGGGCACGTTGTCCGTAGTTCCATTCCAGACATCTACTATTAGGCTTAAGCGTCCATGAGTCAGCCGTTCAGAAATATATCCATTTAGCACCGAATTCTCTTCAAGGTTTCCCGAACTGAACTCTGCTGCTCAGTTTCATTGGGCCCGGGCCCATGTTTGAGTCTCATCCTCATATGGACAGAGAGAAATATACTCACTCTGCAGTTCCCCTTCCGCTCAGCCATCCTATACTCTCGGAGCAAGCACAGATCGAACCGTTGCTAACCGGTAGAAGCAGAAGACGTCAAAGATGCGGGGTCCGCCGGCCTCCTACAGACTGTCTCGGCTGCACACCAGGGTGCTCAGCCTGCTGCGCAAATCCTCGGTGCACGGAGCTGACCGTGTGATCGGCAACTCGCAGAATGCCGACAAGTTCATCTGGCTCACCGTGCTGAGCATGACCTTCTTAGGCATGTCGATTCACTCGGTGAACCAGATCGCCCAGTACCTCAGCCATCCGGTCAGCTCGACAGTTCGCCTCAGTCCCAACTCCTTCCAGATGCCCGACGTGACCCTGTGCGACCCCATGCAGACTCGGATCTTTCTCTACGACAACATCGCCGACTACGAGAGAAGCGCCGCGTCGCCTGGAGTGCCGGATTTCCTGCACTTGCACTACTCCTTCTACTTGCAGTTCCTGCTCGGCACGCGTTCGTGTACGACTCCGACGACTACCTGACGGCGCTGTACTCCAGCCTGGAGCACCGCATCAACATGTCGGCACTGTCCGCTCGCCTGTTCGACTTTGTCGTCGACTGTCGCTACAACGGCCGCGAGTGCGACCCGCGCGACTTCCGCACCTTCTACCATAGACGCTTCGGCAACTGCTTCACCTTCCGGCCGCCCAGCCGCAGCCTCCGCTCGGAGAACGCCGACGATGGCCTCATCTTGGTGCTGTACTCGCCCAGCACAGATCCCTACTTCCCGCCCGACAGGTACGCCATGAGCGTCACCGGCCTGGAGTCCAAGGGCTTCCGGGTGGTCATCCACGAGGCGGACACCCGGCCGAAGCCGCTGATGTCCGAGCTGTTCGTCCAGCCCGGACACCGGACGGACCTGCCGCTGACGCAGACCACCACCAGCATCATCAGCACGCCGTCGAAGCCATGCACTCCGCCCAGCGATCGGCTGTTCTTCGATCCGATGCTGCGGACTCGAACCCGGTACCTCTGGGAGCTGGCCGACTGTCTGGAGTTGGAGCGCAGCCGGCGAATCCTGGCCGCCGCAGGCTGCCTGATGGAGGGCCCCCTGCCGGAGTTCGCCTTCTTGGCCGAATCGGGCGACCGGCCGCCGCCGTTCTGTCACGACGTCTTCGGCGTCTTCGGCCAGCCGGAGTCCCGGGTTCGAGCCCTGCTACAACGACTACGCGCCGTCGAACGGATCGCATCAAAGCGCGGCCGACGGCCTCTGTCGAGATTCTTTGCCGAGTTCGCCAGCCAGGTCAACTCCAGCATGCCGGACGTCATGATGCGGCTTGGCCGGCTCGCTGCCGGCATCCGGGCAGCCCGCCTGGACGAGCCGGCCGGCACGGAGTGCAGCAACATCTGCTCGGCCACCAGCTACGAGTACTTCGTCATCCAGAGTGTCTGGCCGGAGAGCTCGCTGCGACCGCGCGGGTCGGACATCCAGCTGGGCAAGCTCAGCCAGCTGCTGCACGACTACCTGGCCCGACATCGGGCGGCCAGACCGCCAGCCGCCATCGCCAAATCGTTGAACAGCAGCGGCATCGACCTGCGCCGGTGCCTCAGCCTGCAGTTCGCCTCAACCAAGATGCCCAACAAGTCGGAGGCCGCCAGGCTCGCCGTGGAACCCTGCCGGCCTCTTCAACGGTTCATCAGCGACAACACCGCCCAGTTGAGGATCTTCGCCAAGACGCACACCATCAGGACGATGATTGAGGAGCATAGCTACACCCTGATCTCCCTGCTCAGCGACATGGGCGGCATCATCGGCCTCTGGATTGGCGCCTCCTGCATCACCGTGTTCGAGCTGGGTGAGATCTTCTCCCTGGCCGCGTCGTTCTACTTCTTCAAGATGCTGGACAGGCTGCGAGACCGGCGACGACTGCGAAGGGGAGGCGGCGGCGATGGCAATGGGGAAGACAGACTTCTGCCTGATCCCTGCAACGCTGGCTGGACGTCCCAATCGCAGGCGGAGTCCTTTGCCGCTACGGCTGTGGCGGCGCTGGGCCAGCTGCAGCAGCAGCAGCAACGGCAGGTGTCGATTTTGAGGTGACTCAATTTGGCATCGATGTTGATTTTCAAGTTAATTCGTTTGAGCACTGGCATATTGCATTGTTCGTTTCTCGACCCAATCGGAACGATTTGTGTCCTTGAGTAAACTGCACTAACTCTGCATTGCTTCAGTTCACCCAGCTGTAAAATGGGTGCCAGCATTAGCTGGGGTAATTGAGGGTGCGTGTGGCGACCCCCCCCCTCGCAGGCAGCTACATAAGTTATACTGTCCTAAATAGGATAGGACAGCTACATAAGCTCCAGTTCATTTCTAAGAAAGCCGAACCTCTCTCCTCTCCAAGGACCCAGCCGAGTCAGCAGCAGTCGCCAGACTGGAAGCTGAACAACAGCGGTGTAGGAGGTGGCGGCGGCAACGGCTTGTTTTCATCGCGTTCGTCGTCGTCTCGACGAAGACAACCGTCGCTAAATGCTGCTGTCTGCGGCGACGGAGGCGGCATCCAGCTGGCTCCTCTGTGCCGACTGTGCCGGGAGGACCAGAGCTCCATGGACTCCGCACAACTGGACGAGCTGGAGGATCTGATCAGCGTGGGCAGAGGTTCGGTGGACAGCTGAGCACTGCTTGTACTTTTTGTACCTTTTGCGATTGTGTTGTGCAATTCTGAACTGGTTCGCTCGTTCCGAGTTTATTTTTTGTCGCGCTTCGTCTGGAGACGCTTGGTGCGAGTCTGCGCTTAAATAGGGGAAGTGTGTGAAGTGTTGTTTTGCTTTGCGCCACCTCTTCTCATGTGCGTCTGATTACTGTCCTTATCTTCTCTGTTTGTTCATTGTTTTCACCGGTTACCTCTCTTCCTCTCCCTCTCCCCTCCTTTCTCTCTCCCTCCTTTCTCTCTTCTCCCTCTCCCCTCCTATCTCTCTTCTCCCTCTCCCCTCCTATCTCTCTTCTCCCTCTCCCCTCCTATCTCTCTTCTCCCTCTCCCCTCCTTTCTCTCTCCCTCCTTTCTCTCTTCTCCCTCTCCCCTCCTATCTCTCTTCTCCCTCTCCCCTCCTATCTCTCTTCTCCCTCTCCCCTCCTCTCTCTCTTCTCCCTCTCCCCTCCTTTCTCTCTCCCTCCTTTCTCTCTTCTCCCTCTCCCTCCTATCTCTCTTCTCCCTCTCCCCTCCTATCTCTCTTCTCCCTCTCCCCTCCTCTCTCTCTTCTCCCTCTCCCCTCCTCTCTCTCTTCTCCCTCTCCCCTCCTTTCTCTCTCCCTCCTTTCTCTCTTCTCCCTCTCCCCTCCTATCTCTCTTCTCCCTCTCCCCTCCTATCTCTCTTCTCCCTCTCCCCTCCTCTCTCTCTTCTCCCTCTCCCCTCCTTTCTCTCTCCCCTCCTTTCTCTCTCCCTCCTTTCTCTCTTCTCCCTCTCCCCTCCTATCTTTCTTCTCCCTCTCCCCTCCTTTCTCTCTCCCCTCCTATCTCTCTTCTCCCTCTCCCCTCCTATCTCTCTTCTCCCTCTCCCCTCCTATCTCTCTTCTCCCTCTCCCTCCTATCTTTCTTCTCCCTCTCCCCTCCTTTCTCTCTCCCCTCCTTTCTCTCTCCCTCCTTTCTCTCTTCTCCCTCTCCCCTCCCTTCTCTCTCCCCTCCTATCTCTCTTCTCCCTCTCCCCTCCTATCTCTCTTCTCCCTCTCCCCTCCTATCTCTCTTCTCCCTCTCCCCTCCTATCTCTCTTCTCCCTCTCCCCTCCTATCTCTCTTCTCCCTCTCCCCTCCTATCTTTCTTCTCCCTCTCCCCTCCTTTCTCTCTCCCCTCCTTTCTCTCTCCCTCCTCTCTCTCTTCTCCCTCTCCCCTCCTTTCTCTCTCTCCTCCTTTCTCTCTCCCTCCTTTCTCTCTTCTCCCTCTCCCCTCCTATCTTTCTTCTCCCTCTCCCCTCCTTTCTCTCTCCCTCCTATCTCTCTTCTCCCTCTCCCTCCTATCTCTCTTCTCCCTCTCCCCTCCTATCTCTCTTCTCCCTCTCCCCTCCTATCTCTCTTCTCCCTCTCCCCTCCTATCTTTCTTCTCCCTCTCCCCTCCTCTCTCTCTTCTCCCTCTCCCCTCCTCTCTCTCTTCTCCCTCTCCCCTCCTATCTTTCTTCTCCCTCTCCCCTCCTTTCTCTCTCCCTCCTTTCTCTCTCCCTCCTATCTCTTTTCTCCCTCTCCCCTCCTCTCTCTCTTCTCCCTCTCCCCTCCTCTCTCTCTTCTCCCTCTCCCTTTTATCCAAATCCCGCTCTCTTCTCCTTCTCTCCCTCTTCTCTCCCCTTTCCCTCCTTTCCTGTCTCCCCAAGTGCCGGAGGGCAGCCAATCAATTAGTGTATAATTAGAAAATGACAAAGATTAACTTCTCATTTCTCATCGATTATCAAAACAGACAGTGAATTGAACTCATTTTTTCAAAGTAAACTAACTCTGCTTAATTATAAAGTTATAATTTCTATTAAGCGCGGTAGCTCAGTCTCAGTTTCTCGTGAATTTCAGTTTCTCTGCCTCATCGAATTCAATTAATTATTGCAACGGCTGCACAGGACCAGCGCTTACCTTAATGTCCCTGGATTTTTACTAATCTCTGTAATTATTTTGAGGTGTATTACATTCGAGCTTTTCTCTGGGCTTTCCGTTCAGTTTCTCGTCTACAATGCGATCGATCGGTGTTTCTGTCTTAATAAAATTCCCCATTTAATAAGGAATTAAATTTGCACTTACTGTAAAACCGCTTGCCACACCTGATAGCAGCGCCAGCGAATGTTGATTATAGTATTAAATAAAAGTACATCAAGCAAGAACTGCTTCAACATTGAAAGTGGCTATCCGTATCTAATTGAAGGCCAAAGTTTGATGTTAAAGTGTTTTTTGCACTAATTTGGCCTCTGGGGGTTGTCGTCAATTGTTTTTCTCATTTCAGTCAAGAGGGCCCACCCCCTGCTCCTTCAGTGCTGCTGCCCCCCTGCTCCTTCAGTGCTGCTGCCCCCCTGCTCCTTCAGTGCTGCTGCCCCCTGCTCCTTCAGTGCTGCTGCCCCCTGCTCCTTCAGTGCTGCTGCCCCCCTGCTCCTTCAGTGCTGCTGCCCCCCTGATCCTTCAGTGCTGCTGCCCCCCTGCTCCTTCAGTGCTGCTGCCCCCCTGCTCCTTCAGTGCTGCTGCCCCCTGCTCCTTCAGTGCTGCTGCCCCCTGCTCCTTCAGTGCTGCTTCCCCCCTGATCCTTCAGTGCTGCTGCCCCCTGCTCCTTCAGTGCTGCTGCCCCCTGCTCCTTCAGTGCTGCTGCCCCCTGCTCCTTCAGTGCTGCTGCCCCCCTGCTCCTTCAGTGCTGCTGCCCCCTGCTCCTTCAGTGCTGCTTCCCCCCTGATCCTTCAGTGCTGCTGCCCCCTGCTCCTTCAGTGCTGCTGCCCCCTGCTCCTTCAGTGCTGCTGCCCCCCTGCTCCTTCAGTGCTGCTGCCCCTGCTCCTTCAGTGCTGCTTCCCCCCTGATCCTTCAGTGCTGCTTCCCCCTGCTCCTTCAGTGCTGCTGCCCCCTGCTCCTTCAGTGCTGCTGCCCCCTGCTCCTTCAGTGCTGCTGCCCCCCTGCTCCTTCAGTGCTGCTGCCCCCTGCTCCTTCAGTGCTGCTTCCCCCCCCCTGATCCTTCAGTGCTGCTGCCCCCTGCTCCTTCAGTGCTGCTGCCCCCTGATCCTTCAGTGCTGCTTCCCCCTGCTCCTTCAGTGCCCCCCTGCTCCTTCAGTGCTGCTGCCCCCTGCTTCTTCAGTGCTGCTGCCCCCCTGCTCCTTCAGTGCTGCTGCCCCCTGCTCCTTCAGTGCTGCTGCCCCCTGCTCCTTCAGTGCTGCTTCCCCCCTGCTCCTTCAGTGCTGCTGCCCCCTGATCCTTCAGTGCTGCTGCCCCCCTGCTCCTTCAGTGCTGCTTCCCCCCTGATCCTTCAGTGCTGCTGCCCCCCTGCTTTTTCAGTGCTGCTGCCCCCTGATCCTTCAGTGCTGCTGCCCCCTGCTCCTTCAGTGCTGCTGCCCCCCTGCTCCTTCAGTGCTGCTGCCCCCTGCTCCTTCAGTGCTGCTTCCCCCCCCCCTGATCCTTCAGTGCTGCTGCCTCCCTGCTCCTTCAGTGCTGCTGCCCCCTGCTCCTTCAGTGCTGCTTCCCCCTGATCCTTCAGTGCTGCTGCCCCCCTGCTCCTTCAGTGCTGCTGCCCCCCTGCTCCTTCAGTGCTGCTGCCCCCCTGCTCCTTCAGTGCTGCTGCCCCCCTGCTCCTTCAGTGCTGCTGCCCCCTGCTCCTTCAGTGCTGCTGCCCCCCTGCTCCTTCAGTGCTGCTGCCCCCCTGCTCCTTCAGTGCTGCTGCCCCCTGCTCCTTCAGTGCTGCTTCCCCCCTGATCCTTCAGTGCTGCTTCCCCCTGCTCCTTCAGTGCTGCTGCCCCCTGCTCCTTCAGTGCTGCTGCCCCCCTGCTCCTTCAGTGCTGCTGCCCCCTGCTCCTTCAGTGCTGCTGCCCCCCTGCTCCTTCAGTGCTGCTTCCCCCCCCCCTGATCCTTCAGTGCTGCTGCCCCCCTGCTCCTTCAGTGCTGCTGCCCCCCTGATCCTTCAGTGCTGCTTCCCCCCTGCTCCTTCAGTGCTGCTTCCCCCCTCCCCTGATCCTTCAGTGCTGCTGCCCCCCTGCTCCTTCAGTGCTGCTGCCTCCCTGCTCCTTCAGTGCTGCTGCCCCCCTGCTCCTTCAGTGCTGCTGCCCCCTGCTCCTTCAGTGCTGCTGCCCCCTGCTCCTTCAGTGCTGCTGCCCCCCTGCTCCTTCAGTGCTGCTGCCCCCCTGCTCCTTCAGTGCTGCTGCCCCCTGCTCCTTCAGTGCTGCTGCCCCCCTGATCCTTCAGTGCTGCTGCCCCCCTGCTCCTTCAGTGCTGCCCCCCCTGCTCCTTCAGTGCTGCTGCCCCCCTGATCCTTCAGTGCTGCTGCCCCCTGCTCCTTCAGTGCTGCTGCCCCCTGCTCCTTCAGTGCTGCTTCCCCCCCCCCCCTGATCCTTCAGTGCTGCTGCCCCCTGCTCTTTCAGTGCTGCTGCCCCCCTGATCCTTCAGTGCTGCTTCCCCCCTGCTCCTTCAGTGCTGCTGCCCCCCCCCCTGCTCCTTCAGTGCTGCTGCCCCCCTGCTCCTTCAGTGCTGCTTCCCCCCTGCTCCTTCAGTGCTGCTGCCCCCCTGATCCTTCAGTGCTGCTGCCCCCCTGCTCCTTCAGTGCTGCTGCCCCCCTGCTCCTTCAGTGCTGCTGCCCCCTGCTCCTTCAGTGCTGCTGCCCCCCTGCTCCTTCAGTGCTGCTGCCCCCTGCTCCTTCAGTGCTGCTGCCCCCCTGCTCCTTCAGTGCTGCTGCCCCCCTGATCCTTCAGTGCTGCTGCCCCCTGCTCCTTCAGTGCTGCTTCCCCCTGATCCTTCAGTGCTGCTGCCCCCCTGCTCTTTCAGTGCTGCTGCCCCCTGATCCTTCAGTGCTGCTGCCCCCTGCTCCTTCAGTGCTGCTGCCCCCCTGCTCCTTCAGTGCTGCTGCCCCCTGCTCCTTCAGTGCTGCTTCCCCCCCTGATCCTTCAGTGCTGCTGCCCCCCTGCTCTTTCAGTGCTGCTGCCCCCCTGATCCTTCAGTGCTGCTTCCCCCCTGCTCCTTCAGTGCTGCTGCCCCCCCTGCTCCTTCAGTGCTGCTGCCCCCTGCTCCTTCAGTGCTGCTGCCCCCTGCTCCTTCAGTGCTGCTGCCCCCTGCTCCTTCAGTGCTGCTGCCCCCTGATCCTTCAGTGCTGCTGCCCCCTGCTCCTTCAGTGCTGCCCCCCTGCTCCTTCAGTGCTGCTGCCCCCTGATCCTTCAGTGCTGCTGCCCCCTGCTCCTTCAGTGCTGCTGCCCCCCTGCTCCTTCAGTGCTGCTTCCCCCCCCCTGATCCTTCAGTGCTGCTGCCCCCCTGCTCTTTCAGTGCTGCTGTCCCCCCTGATCCTTCAGTGCTGCTTCCCCTCTGCTCCTTCAGTGCTGCTGCCCCCCTCCCCTGATCCTTCAGTGCTGCTGCCCCCCTGCTCCTTCAGTGCTGCTGCCTCCCTGCTCCTTCAGTGCTGCTGCCCCCCTGCTCCTTCAGTGCTGCTGCCCCCCTGCTCCTTCAGTGCTGCTGCCCCCTGCTCCTTCAGTGCTGCTGCCCCCCTGCTCCTTCAGTGCTGCTGCCCCCTGCTCCTTCAGTGCTGCTGCCCCCCTGCTCCTTCAGTGCTGCTTCCCCCCTGCTCCTTCAGTGCTGCTGCCCCCTGATCCTTCAGTGCTGCTGCCCCCCTGCTCAGTGCTGCTTCCCCCCTGATCCTTCAGTGCTGCTGCCCCCTGCTTTTTCAGTGCTGCTGCCCCCCTGATCCTTCAGTGCTGCTGCCCCCCTGCTCCTTCAGTGCTGCTGCCCCCTGCTCCTTCAGTGCTGCTGCCCCCTGCTCCTTCAGTGCTGCTTCCCCCCCCCCCTGATCCTTCAGTGCTGCTGCCCCCTGCTCCTTCAGTGCTGCTGCCCCCTGCTCCTTCAGTGCTGCTTCCCCCCTGATCCTTCAGTGCTGCTGCCCCCTGCTCCTTCAGTGCTGCTGCCCCCCTGCTCCTTCAGTGCTGCTGCCCCCCTGCTCCTTCAGTGCTGCTGCCCCCCTGCTCCTTCAGTGCTGCTGCCCCCTGCTCCTTCAGTGCTGCTGCCCCCTGCTCCTTCAGTGCTGCTGCCCCCTGCTCCTTCAGTGCTGCTGCCCCCCTGCTCCTTCAGTGCTGCTGCCTCCCTGCTCCTTCAGTGCTGCTGCCCCCCTGCTCCTTCAGTGCTGCTGCCCCCTGCTCCTTCAGTGCTGCTGCCCCCTGCTCCTTCAGTGCTGCTGCCCCCTGCTCCTTCAGTGCTGCTGCCCCCTGCTCCTTCAGTGCTGCTGCCCCCCTGCTCCTTCAGTGCTGCCCCCCTGCTCCTTCAGTGCTGCTGCCCCCTGATCCTTCAGTGCTGCTGCCCCCTGCTCCTTCAGTGCTGCTGCCCCCTGCTCCTTCAGTGCTGCTGCCCCCTGCTCCTTCAGTGCTGCTGCCCCCTGATCCTTCAGTGCTGTCCCCCCCCCTGATCCTGCAGTGCTGCCCCCTGATCCTTCAGTGCTGCTGCCCCCCTGATCCTTCAGTGCTGTCCCCTGCTCCTTCAGTGCTGCTGTCCCCCCCTGATCCTTCAGTGCTGCTGCCCCCCTGATCCTACAGTGCTGTCCCCTGCTCCTTCAGTGCTGCTGCCCCCCTGATCCTTCAGTGCTGTCCCCTGCTCCTTCAGTGCTGCTGTCCCCCCCTGCTCCTTCAGTGCTGCTGTCCCCCCTGATCCTTCAGTGCTGCTGTCCCCCCTGATCCTTCAGTGCTGTCCCCTGCTCCTTCAGTGCTGCTGTCCCCCCCTCCCTGCTCCTTCAGTGCTGCTGTCCCCCCTGATCCTTCAGTGCTGTCCCCCTGATCCTTCAGTGAGTGTCTGCTGCACTGAGCAGATCAGTGAGTAGTTAATGGCCATAATTTTACTTTATACTTTAAACCAATCAAAATTTGATTTAAAAGCTGGAAACGTGGACAGCAGCTCAGAGTTGATGAGCTGTTTACCCGGAGCGGGGATTTGTGTTTTTGTCATTCCCCAAAATCGCAGCTTCAGCTGCTCAGATGCTGATAATCCTTCTCAATGCATTCAGAATTTTTATCATTTTTTTGACTATATGATTAATCATTCACTCTGATCAAAAACGGTCAATCAGTCTCTCAGAGCTGCCAGCATCCTGGGGATACCCCACTCCCATTGCGGGGGAAATATATATTTCTAAATATCCTTGACTAGAATTTTCTCAATATCGGTTTTAACAAAGGGAGAATTTTTCCAGTTGCAATTTAATAGAGACTTGCATGATGATGTTATTCAAATTGGATCGTCAGGCATGAACTGGGAGTTGCTTTGCCAACCGCCATCAGTGTCAATAACCCCTGCAACCTGCTGTGGCTGACAGGAGTTCTCTGCAGTCTCCCAGTCTGCATCGCTACTCTCACTCTCAGTCTGCATTTCTACTCTCACTCTCAGTCTGCATCTCTACTCTCACTGTCAGTCTGCATTTCTACTCTCACTCTCAGTCTGCATCTCTACTCTCACTGTCAGTCTCTCAGTCTGCATCTCTACTCTCACTCTCTGTCTGCATCTCTACTCTCACTCTCAGTCTGCATTTCTACTCTCACTCTCAGTCTGCATCTCTACTCTCACTCTCAGTCTGCATTTCTACTCTCACTCTCAGTCTGCATCTCCACTCCCACTCTCAGTCTTCCATTCTGCATCTCTACTCTCACTCTCAGTCTGCATCTCTACTCTCACCGTCAGTCTGCATCTCTACTCTCACTCTCAGTCTGCATATCTAATCTCACTCTCAGTCTCACAGTCTCGCTCTCTAATCTCACTCTCAGCTTCCTGCATCAGCTTTTTCAGATCTCTTAAACTCTCATTTCTCTACTTTCGGGTAAGTGTCATTCAGTTTAAAATAAGTCAGAAATTCGACTCTCATGGCTTATTTTATTATGAATAAATAATTCTAAATAAAAAACGGTTCCAAGGCCCCGGGGGGTTTACGCAGCCAGTGCAACAGTGCCTCAAGCAGCTGCCTTAACAGCTAGGCACACCTGAGGCCCGCGAGGACTGTTAGAAATTGGCGGGTTGCAAATTGAATTTCTGGCCAGAGCAATGAAGATGAAGGCTCCCAGCAGCCTTCTGGGATGTTGAAATCGATGAGCAGCTGCTGACAAAGCTGTGTTCAAGTTTATCTTTTGCATTCGGGCAGCTCAATTCTCAGCTCAAACTGCTGCTCAAAACAAGAGGCAGCGGCACTGAAGGATCAGCAGGGGGGACAGCAGCACTGCAGGATCAGGGGGGACAGCATTGAAGGATCAGGGGGGACAGCAGCACTGAAGGATCAGCAGGGGGGGACAGCAGCACTGCAGGATCAGGGGGACAGCATTGAAGGATCAGGGGGGACAGCAGCACTGAAGGATCAGCAGGGGGGACGGCAGCACTGCAGGATCAGGGGGGACAGCATTGAAGGATCAGGGGGGACAGCATTGAAGGATCAGGAGGGACAGCAGCACTGAAGGATCAGGGGGACAGCAGCACTGAAGGATCAGGGGACAGCACTGAAGGATCAGGGGGGACAGCAGCACTGAAGGATCAGGGGGAACAGCAGCACTGAAGGATCAAGGGGGACAGCAGCACTGAAGGATCAGGGGACAGCACTGAAGGATCAGGGGGGACAGCAGCACTGAAGGATCAGGGGACAGCACTGAAGGATCAGGGGGGACAGCATTGAAGGATCAGGGGGACAGCAGCACTGAAGGATCAGGGGGGACAGCAGCACTGAAGGATCAGGGGGGACAGCAGCACTGAAGGATCAGGGGGGACAGCACTGAAGGATCAGGGGGGACAGCAGCACTGAAGGATCAAGGGGGACAGCAGCACTGAAGGATCAGGGGGGACAGCACTGAAGGATCAGGGGGGACAGCAGCACTGAAGGATCAGGGGACAGCACTGAAGGATCAGGGGGACAGCATTGAAGGATCAGGGGGGACAGCAGCACTGAAGGATCAGGGGGGGGACAGCAGCACTGAAGGATCAGGGGGGGGGGACAGCAGCACTGAAGGATCAGGGGACAGCACTGAAGGATCAGGGGGGACAGCAGCACTGAAGGACAGCAGCTCTGAACTGCTCCAACAACGACACCACGACAGCCAGCACGATCGCAGCATCTAGCAATGAGCCCACGGCAAGCACGAGCACGGAGACCAACGCCGACTCGGTAGTGGACGGCGGCGCGACGACCATCGGGGACGTGGCAGCGAGCGCCGATGCGACGATCAGCAACGACCCCTCAGCGGCTGCGGTGCGGCTTCGGACGGCAGTCCGGCGGCAGGCGGGACCACCGAAGTCGCCTCACCTGAGAACGGCTGTACGTCGGCAGCTGACGACCTCTTTGTGACCCCGCCTCTTCCACGGGTGGGACTGCCTGCTTCACCTGCCAAACGCCGCTTACCATCGCCGGACTCTGAAGACTCCCCTGGTGGTCCGGAACGCCACAGGCCGCATCTGAATGACTCACCCAGCACCTTTGAGCAACCTGTTTCGCTCATCATCAGCAGGGACTGCCGGAACCTGGTACTCTGCCCAAAGCCTTTCGAGGGCCTCAAACTGCCGGCAATCACAGAGGTACATGAGTACTCACTGTCAGCCTTACCATCTCTACTGAGGTCGGCTGCCCTGCGGAACCGGCAATGCGCTCAGTCAACGGTGCTGGTCCTGCCGGACGAGCTGCTCAGCACAGACCACTGGCGAGAGTCGCTCTCTGAGGCTATCGATCTACTGAGAGCGGACAGACTGACACGTAAGATCCTTCTGGTTCCGCCCTTTGCCAGCGGTGAAGAATTGACTCAATCTCTGAGTAAGAAACTCTCACCTGTTACTCTTATTGCCTCTCCTCCTCTTAAACCAATTGTATCCTTCTCAGCGCCTGACTTTATACTGGCGCTGGCTTCCTGGCTGAGAACTTTAAACTAGCTGACTACTGTAGGCCTCCCAAACTGGAAGGCAACATTTTGAATCTACACCCTACCTTCAAACTCTCCGAGTCTGAGACGAGGCTGCTAGATAGGGGACTCAATTTTATCCCAACCCAAGCCCTTGATTTCGATTATTTGAGGAACTGCATGACGGAATTTCATCGTAAACTTTTCTGGAAAGACTTTTTCAAAAAGAGGGGTCTCGCCAATACCAGCCCGCCCCCCTTCACCGGGAAATCAGTGAAGGAGGTTCCCCTCAGACTGAGAAGGGATGAGTGCAACTTGTTTGTACTTGAGAACCAAAAACTGGTAGAGAATTTGACAACGGTACAGATCAAAGGCAACCTAGAGGCATCAGAGACCAGGGCGATTCAGGGGCTCAAGCGAAACAGCTCCGTCTTTATAAAAAAGGTGGACAAAGGCAACGCAGTGGTCATCATGCACCCTAAGGACTACGAATTTGCAGCCTACAACCAACTGTTTGACACTGATGCCTATCAACAGCTGGACCAGCCATTGCAACCCGTGACTGCGGAACTTATTAGGGGGATCTTCCTCAATTTATGTAACAGAAAGTTCATATCTAAGAAACAGTGTGCATTTCTTTGTCCTGGAGAGAACTTCCGTCCCCGGCATTTCTACCTGCTCCCAAAAATTCACAAGGACCCGGCCACCTGGCTGATCCCCTTTCGGGTCCCAGCAGGCAGACCTATTGTTAGCGGATGTAGTTCTGAAGCAATTGGAGCAGAAAAGTACATAGACTTCTTTCTAAAACCGATTGCCCAAGCGCAACCCACCTTCATTAAGGACTCGTATGACTTCAAGGCACACCTTATGGATAAAAGCTGCACGGAAGGTTCGACTCTCGCAACCTGTGATGTCCAGAGTCTGTACTCCATGATCCCAATAGATCAGGGCATTGCAGCGATCCAGGAATTCTTTAACCGATACCCGGATCCCATTAGACCGGATGCTGAAATAATAAAACTACTGGAATTGTGTTTGTACAGGAATGACTTTGAATTTGACAAAATGATTTTCCTACAACTTAGAGGTACAGCCATGGGGCGCATATTTGCGCCCAGCTATGCCTGTCTCTTCATGAGCCTCTGGGAGGAAACTGCCCTGAGAACTGCTCTTTATAAGCCGAACATCTATTTTAGGTACATAGATGATATCTTCATTCACTGGGACCACCCGGCTGAAGCTCTGACAGAATTTGTTCGACACCTAAATTCAATCAACCCCAGCATTAAACTCACCGTCAGCTCCTCATCAACTGAGGTCAGTTTCCTTGACATGACCATCAGGAAAGCTGAAAACCGCTTCACAACACAACTGTTTTCAAAAGAAACAGACACTCATAGATTGTTGCACCGACAGTCCTTCCATCCGTCACACACCTTCAAGGGGGTAGTAAAATCCCAAATCCTTCGGTACGCTCGTATCTGTGATGACTACAAGTCTTTCAACGATGCTTTCAATTCTTTAAAATCGGAACTCAAGCAATTAGGCTACTCGAAGATTTTTCTTAGAAACTGCAAAAAGGAGGTCCTCAAACTTATGAACTGGACTGCGGGACCAACGACCAATCTGGGTCTGCTTCCCAAAGGGTTCCATCCCTGTGGGTCATCCCGCTGCAAATGCTGCACCCACTCACCGCCTGCTCTCTCCGCCCAGGGACTGAAACCGGCTTCTGGTTTTTTAATCTCTCAGAGCCTGTCCTGTGGCTCCAAGAACATCATCTATGGCATCTCCTGCAACCAGTGCCACCCTGGGAAAATCTTCTATGTAGGTATGACTAGAAGAACAATGAGAGATAGAATGAACCAGCACAGGTCAAATATTAACAGGAGAGTCGTAACTTCGGGGTCAGAGCACTTTCTCACCCCCAATCACTCGATTGCAAACTTTGTCTCCATTGCTATCGAACAAATTCTTAATAACAACAAAATCGAACTTAGGGAAGAAATCTGGATTAAAAAAACTGGGGACTGACAAACCGCCGGGTACGAACATCAGGGTCGACAATCATCTTCTCCGACCCATCCCACTGGTCCTTCATTTTCACCCATCTACGGTCTGGCTTGCCAACGAGATTGCTAAAAACTTTGATAAGCTACAAAATAAACCAGGCTCCCGCATACTGCCCGCATTTACACGGCAACGTAACTTACAGAGCCTCCTGGCTCCCAATAAGTTCAAGTCTCAGCCAGGAAACATTGAATCATTTTAACCAATGCGCTATTTTTACCCTATTGAAGTACAATATTTATTCACGTGTCATTTATTTTATTTTATTCAAACTGCTTAATTGTACGCTCAATTATCGATTTTTATGCTCCTACCCCCAATACCGGCATTTCATCTAATCGTATAGTATCGCATATCGTATAGTACTTCGAAATAACAATTTTTATAACAAATATACTGTCGTTTAAAATTAATGGTGGAAAGCCTCTGGGACAAGTTAGAGCTAGGCAAAACAGGGTTTTAAATGTACATCCCTCATATGTACAACTACTCATCAATTTTATCAGACTAAGAAAAATAATACTTAACAGACCAATTTGAATTGCATGACACACAGATTTTTTGACCTGACGAAGAGCCCAGAGGCTCGAAACCGGTAGCCCAGATTTAATACATTATTTTTTAAAAACGCCGTGACCTCTCTTCTCTCTCTCTCTACCTCACTCTCAGTCTTCCAGTCTGCATCTCTACTCCCACTCTCAGTCTTCCATTCTGCATCTCTACTCTCACTCTCAGTCTGCATCTCTACTCTCACCGTCAGTCTGCATCTCTACTCTCACTCTCAGTCTGCATCTCTACTCTCACCGTCAGTCTGCATCTCTACTCTCACTGTCAGTCTCTCAGTCTGCATCTCTACTCTCACTCTCAGTCTGCATCTCTACTCTCACTCTCAGTCTGCATTTCTACTCTCACTCTCAGTCTGCATCTCTACTCTCACTCTCAGTCTGCATTTCTACTCTCACTCTCAGTCTGCATCTCCACTCCCACTCTCAGTCTTCCATTCTGCATCTCTACTCTCACTCTCAGTCTGCATCTCTACTCTCACCGTCAGTCTGCATCTCTACTCTCACTCTCAGTCTGCATATCTAATCTCACTCTCAGTCTCACAGTCTCGCTCTCTAATCTCACTCTCAGCTTCCTGCATCAGCTTTTTCAGATCTCTTAAACTCTCATTTCTCTACTTTCGGGTAAGTGTCATTCAGTCTAAAATAAGTCAGAAATTCGACTCTCATGGCGTATTTTATTATGAATAAATAATTCTAAATAAAAAACGGTTCCAAGGCCCCGGGGGGTTTACGCAGCCGGTGCAACAGTGCCTCAAGCAGCTGCCTTAACAGCTAGGCACACCTGAGGCCCGCGAGGACTGTTAGAAATTGGCGGGTTGCAAATTGAATTTCTGGCCAGAGCAATGAAGATGAAGGCTCCCAGCAGCCTTCTGGGATGTTGAAATCGATGAGCAGCTGCTGACAAAGCTGTGTTCAAGTTTATCTTTTGCATTCGGGCAGCTCAATTCTCAGCTCAAACTGCTGCTCAAAACAAGAGGCAGCGGCACTGAAGGATCAGCAGGGGGACAGCAGCACTGCAGGATCAGGGGGGACAGCATTGAAGGATCAGGGGGGACAGCAGCACTGAAGGATCAGCAGGGGGGGACAGCAGCACTGCAGGATCAAGGGGGACAGCATTGAAGGATCAGGGGGGACAGCAGCACTGAAGGATCAGCAGGGGGGGGACAGCAGCACTGCAGGATCAGGGGGGACAGCATTGAAGGATCAGGGGGGACAGCAGCACTGAAGGATCAGCAGGGGGGACAGCAGCACTGCAGGATCAGGGGGGACAGCATTGAAGGATCAGGGGGGACAGCATTGAAGGATCAGGAGGGACAGCAGCACTGAAGGATCAGGGGGGACAGCAGCACTGAAGGATCAGGGGACAGCACTGAAGGATCAGGGGGACAGCAGCACTGAAGGATCAGGGGGGACAGCAGCACTGAAGGATCAGGGGGGACAGCACTGAAGGATCAGGGGGGACAGCAGCACTGAAGGATCAGGGGACAGCACTGAAGGATCAGGGGGGACAGCATTGAAGGATCAGGGGGACAGCAGCACTGAAGGATCAGGGGGGACAGCAGCACTGAAGGATCAGGGGGGACAGCTCTGAAGGATCAGGGGGGACAGCATTGAAGGATCAGGGGGGACAGCATTGAAGGATCAGGGGGGACAGCATTGAAGGATCAGGGGGGACAGCACTGAAGGATCAGGGGGGACAGCATTGAAGGATCAGGGGGGACAGCATTGAAGGATCAGGGGGGACAGCACTGAAGGATCAGGGGGGGGACAGCATTGAAGGATCAGGGGGGGACAGCACTGAAGGATCAGGGGGGACAGCAGCACTGAAGGATCAGGGGACAGCACTGAAGGATCAGGGGGGACAGCATTGAAGTATCAGGGGGGACAGCACTGAAGGATCAGGGGGGACAGCATCACTGAAGGATCAGGGGGACAGCAGCACTGAAGGATCAGGGGGGACAGCAGCACTGAAGGATCAGGGGGGACAGCAGCACTGAAGGATCAGGGGGGACAGCACTGAAGGATCAAGGGGGGCAGCACTGAAGGATCAGGGGGGACAGCACTGAAGGATCAGGGGACAGCAGCACTGAAGGATCAGGGGGGACAGCAGCACTGAAGGATCAGGGGGGACAGAAGCACTGAAGGATCAGGGGGGGACAGCACTGAAGGATCAGGGGGGACAGCACTGAAGGATCAGGGGGGACAGCAGCACTGAAGGATCAGGGGGGGGGACAGCAGCACTGCAGGATCAGGGGGGACAGCACTGAAGGATCAGGGGGGCAGCACTGAAGGATCAGGGGACAGCAGCACTGAAAGATCAGGGGACAGCAGCACTGAAGGATCAGGGGGGACAGCAGCACTGAAGGATCAGGGGGGACAGCAGCACTGAAGGATCAGGGGGGACAGCAGCACTGAAGGATCAGGGGGGACAACAGCACTGAGGATCAGGGGGCAGCACTGAAGGATCAGGGAACAGCAGCAGCCACACATTAAAGGTCACCAAGTGCAGAAAAATATCACAGCTTGGCCCACAGCAAATATGCAATCTACAGAAGGCATTTTCACTCAGAAAAAGCTGATCCCAATGCAGTCAATAGAATTAATAAAAAAACCGGCAGCCACAGGGTTGCGAACTGAGTTCCATCATTCTAAAAATATCTGATCTGCCTGATGCAAATTATCTGGGAATATATTCCATCAATCTGCAAGTTTTTCATTAGCTGCCCCATGTACACTGGATTTTTTAGAGCGGTGAAAACATGGAGACGTCATCCATCACGAGTTGCTGCAATATTTGCTAGCAAAGTTCAGCTGACTTTAGCAGCTCACAACACAGGGTCGTTCTGGATAGAGTCAACAACAGTAGGATTTGGAATTTCCTTAAAATCACAGGGAATTATGAACACACACACAAATCACAGGGAATTATGAGCACACACACAAATCACAGGGAATTATGAGCGCACACACAAATCACAGGGAATTATGAGCACACACACAGATCACAGGGAATTATGAGCACACACACAAATCACAGGGAATTATGAGTGCACACACAAATCACAGGGAATTATGAGCACACACACAGATCACAGGGAATTATGAGCACACACACAGATCACAGGGAATTATGAGCACACACACAGATCACAGGGAATTATGAGCACACACACAAATCACAGGGAATTATGAGCACACACACAGATCACAGGGAATTATGAGCACACACACAAATCACAGGGAATTATGAGCACACACAAATCACATGGAATTATGAGCACACACACAAATCACAGGGAATTATGAGCACACACACAGATCACAGGGAATTATGAGCACACACACAAATCACAGGGAATTATGAGCACACACAAATCACATGGAATTATGAGCACAAACACAAATCACGGGGAATTATGAGCACACACACAAATCACGGGGAATTATGAGCACACACACAGATCACAGGGAATTATGAGCACACACACAAATCACAGGGAATTATGAGCACACACAAATCACATGGAATTATGAGCACAAACACAAATCACAGGGAATTATGAGCACACACAGATCACAGGGAATTATGAGCACAAACACAA
This sequence comes from Macrostomum lignano, assembly GCA_002269645.1. Taxonomy (NCBI): domain Eukaryota; kingdom Metazoa; phylum Platyhelminthes; family Macrostomidae; genus Macrostomum; species Macrostomum lignano. The sequence goes on from NIVC01002311.1 coordinate 145,624, forward strand.
ATCACATGGAATTATGAGCACACACACAAATCACATGGAATTATGAGCACACACACAAATCACATGGAATTATGAGCACACACACAAATCACAAAGAATTATGAGCACACACACAAATCACATGGAATTATGAGCACACACACAAATCACATGGAATTATGAGCACACACACAAATCACATGGAATTATGAGCACACACACAAATCACATGGAATTATGAGCACACACACAGATCACAGGGAATTATGAGCACACACACAAATCACAAAGAATTATGAGCACACACACAAATCACATGGAATTATGAGCACACACACAAATCACAAAGAATTATGAGCACACACAGATCACAGGGAATTATGAGCACACACACAGATCACAGGGAATTATGAGCACACACACAAATCACAGGGAATTATGAGCACACACAAATCACATGGAATTATGAGCACAAACACAAATCACAGGGAATTATGAGCACACACAGATCACAGGGAATTATGAGCACAAACACAAATAACATGGAATTATGAGCACACACACAAATCACAGGGAATTATGAGCACACACAGATCACAGGGAATTATGAGCACACACACAGATCACAGGGAATTATGAGCACACACACAGATCACAGGGAATTATGAGCACACACAGATCACAGGGAATTATGAGCACAAACACAAATCACAGGGAATTATGAGCACACACAAATCACAGGGAATTATGAGCACACACAGATCACAGGGAATTATGAGCACACACACAGATCACAGGGAATTATGAGCGCACACACAGATCACAGGGAATTATGAGCACACACACAGATCACAGGGAATTATGAGCACACACGAATCACAGGTAAAAACGTCACAAAGAACTATTTTAACACACGCAGCTTCTAGTATCAATGTGAAAATGAAGATTAAATTTTTAATTCAGGTAATTTGACGCACTCATCTCTGCCAGAGTGAGAATTCTGCTGTCAAAATTATGATCAAAGGTCCAACAGCGACAGTCGGAACTTTTGTGCGTGGGTGTAGTGGCTGATTTACGTAATAAGAGTACTTCGGTCCCTTTGCTCAAATTTGCTTTTCATTATCACCGCTTGATGCTCACTTTGAGCTACATGTAGTTTGAATCACGAAGGCCATCCTATAAGCTTAGCTATATAAAGCATTATCGTTTGTTCAACGACGGCGATTCACAAACCCCAGCAACTCTATCAAGTGAGTAACTGTGGATTTAAATACCTGCTACACTTCTGAGAGCTGGTTTCAATCCAGTGCAATATTAGGGCTACTGGAGTGGGTGTCAGGAAGATCGGGGTGTCAGGGAGAGTGGGGTGTTACAGAGAGTGTGGTGTCAGGGAGAGTGGGTGTAAGGGAGAGTGGGTGTAAGGGAGAGTGGGTGTAAGGGAGAGTGGGTGTAAGGGAGAGTGGGTGTAAGGGAGAGTGGGTGTAAGGGAGAGTGGGTGTTACAGAGAGTGTGGTGTCAGGGAGAGTGGGTGTAAGGGAGAGTGGGTGTAAGGGAGAGTGGGTGTAAGGGAGAGTGGGTGTAAGGGAGAGTGGGTGTCAGGGAGAGTGGGTGTAAGGGAGAGTGGGTGTAAGGGAGAGTGGGTGTAAGGGAGAGTGGGTGTCAGGGAGAGTGGGTGTCAGGGAGAGTGGGTGTAAGGGAGAGTGGGTGTAAGGGAGAGTGGGTGTAAGGGAGAGTGGGTGTAAGGGAGAGTGGGTGTCAGGGAGAGTGGGTGTAACGGAGAGTGGGGTGTCAGAGAGAGCAGGGTGTCAGGGAGAGTGGGGTGTCAGAGAGAGCAGGGGTGTCAGGGAGAGTGGGGGGTATCAGGAAGAGTGGGTGTCAGGGAGAGTGGTGTCAGGAAGAGCCGAGTGTCAGGGTGTCAGGTAGATAGAAATAACAAAGTCAATGAACAGGGCATTCAAAAAGAGAATTTCATTATTCCGCTAGCATCAGAAAACATAGCGTCCAAAGTCCACGCTAAGCGTATACTTATCGGTAAGAGAATACATCAAAATGCAGTCAAATGCCAGTTCATTAGTTAGACCCGATTGTCCTGGGCGGTGCTCAACCAGGATTCGTCAATCGCGCACACGCATCGCATGAACATCTTGGAAGACTCGTGCACCTCCTGGAACAGTACAGTCGGAGGCAGCTCCCTGGCCAGCACGCTGCTGGGATGGATGTACAGGTCACCTGCCAGGCTGCGGCAGCGATAGACGCGTGGCTTGTCCGGGATTTTGCTGGCCACCTGCGAGTGCGGACAGTGGCGAATGCGGTGCTGTGATCTGTATAAACTGGATGCTGTGATCTGTATAAACTGGATGCTGTAATCTGTATAAAATGGATGCTGTAATTTGTATAAACTGGATGCTGTAATCTGTATAAACTGGGTGCTGTAATCTGTATAAACTGGGTGCTTAATCAGTATAAACTGGGTGCTGTAATCTGTATAAACTGGGTGCTGTAATCTGTATAAACTGGATGCTGTAATCTGTATAAACTGGATGCTGTAATCTGTATAAAATGGATGCTGTAATTTGTATAAACTGGATGCTGTAATCTGTATAAACTGGGTGCTGTAATCTGTATAAACTGGGTGCTTAATCAGTATAAACTGGGTGCTGTATTCAGAAATTCACAAACCTGATCGGGCATCACCGATGCCAGCAGACGACGCATCTGCAGTGACACCCGCTCTGGAGGAGGCGGCAGCGCCGGATCCAGGAACACCTTCAACAAAGCCGATGAGGCGTAATCGAAGTTGTTTTATAGTAGACTAAATGAATGCAATGACTGCCGATATGTATCGAAATATCTGTACATATTCGATACAATCGAATAATACAACTAGACGATAGTACATAAAGTCGTCTAAAATAAGTAGCTCGTAATCAATCACTCTGCTGATATGTATCGTAGTAGACTTTAATATGCGCGTACAAGAATTTAATTACCTACTGCAAGTAGATGATAGTATATTAAATCGTCAAAAATAAGTGACTGGCTAGATTACCGATATGTATCGTAATAAACGTAAATTAGTTATTAGTAGAAGTAGAAGTAGTTGCTGATGTAATGAAGGGTCAAAACTAAGTGGCTGGCCACTCTACCGATATGTATCGTAATAAACTTTACAACAGACAAACCTGACGCCTGACAAACAGTCTGCCGGCAATATCGGTGAGGTGTCGCCGCAGCTTCCTGACCTCCCCAATAGCCCGATGACGAACGCCCAGCTGTCCGAGCTGCTCAACCAGCTCAGTCTCGGTGCGACCCCGCTGCCCCAGCTGGCGCTCGTACCAGGCGGCCACGCCGATCAGGGACATGGGATCTCCCAACAGTAGAGCCTGACCTGCGCGCGCAAAACTTCGTCGAAACGCTTTGGCGCGCTGTTTGCGTTCGACGCTGCTGTCTGTGAAATAGAAGTGATATGGGGTGTCAGGAGAGTGAGGGATCAGAGAGAGTGGGGTGTCAGGGAGAGTGGTGTCAGAGAGAGTGGTGTGTCAGACAGAGTGGGGTGTCAGACAGAGTGGTGTGTCAGACAGAGTGGTGTGTCAGACAGAGTGGGGTGTCAGACAGAGTGGGGTGTCAGACAGAGTGGGGTGTCAGACAGAGTGGGGTGTCAGAGAGAGCGGGGTGTCAGAGAGAGCAGGGTGTCAAGGAGAGTGGGGTGTCAGAGAGAGCAGGGTGTCAAGGAGAGTGGGGTGTCAGAGAGAGCAGGGTGTCAGGGAGAGTGGGGTGTCAGAGAGAGTGAGGTGTCAGACAGAGTGGGGCGTCAGAGAGAGTGGGTGTCAGAGGGAGTGGGGTGTCAGAGGGAGTGGGGTGTCAGAGAGAGTGGGGTGTCAGAGGGAGTGGGGTGTCAGAGAGAGAGTGAGGTGTCAGGCAGTGGTGCAGCCGGGATCTCACCGTCATTGCCCCGATTGTCGTCGCCAGCTGAGCTGGCGGCGGACTCTTCCACGAATATCTCTGGCACCGACAGGCAGGCCACAAGCAGGATGACGTACGGTATGAGCTCCTCCTGCTGCTCGCAGACAACTAGCATTTTGGCGAATCGTGCAGCCACAGGGAACTGGCGCATCAAAGCGCCTTGAGGCGTCAATCGTTTGCGCGAGTCCAGAGCCCCGAGCTTGACAAGGCGCGCCTCGGAAGCTGCGACAGCCTCGCCATCTGGCGCATTTGGGAACGGGAAATGAAGCACATCATTGACGTACAGTTTGGCTAAGAGGACAACTTCGTCAACTGGTTTAGTGAGCAGTTCGGGCTCGGCGAAGTCCTTGAAACTGTCGGTAAACACCTGGAATGGAATGCATTTATTGCGTGCTTTTGTTTATAAACTGTCGTTTTTATTGATAGCATAAAAATAATATAAAATCAATCTGATTCTGACTCTGATCAAGCAGGGTGTACAGCGGCCCTGACTGACTCTGATCACACAGGGTGTACAGCGGCTCTGACTGACTCTGATCAAGCAGGGTGTACAGCGGCCCTGACTGACTCTGATCACACAGGGTGTACAGCGGCCCTGACTGACACTGATCACACAGGGTGTACAGCGGCCCTGACTGACACTGATCACACAGGGTGTACAGCGGCCCTGACTGACTCTGATCACACAGGGTGTACAGCGGCCCTGACTGACACTGATCACACAGGGTGTACAGCGGCCCTGACTGACACTGATCACACAGGGTGTACAGCGGCCCTGACTGACACTGATCACACAGGGTGTACAGCGGCCCTGACTGACACTGATCACACAGGGTGTACAGCGGCCCTGACTGACACAGATCACACAGGGTGTACAGCGGCCCTGACTGACTCTGATCACACGGGGTGTACAAGACTGACTCTGATCACACGGGGTGTACACGACTGACTCTGATCACACAGGGTGTACAGCGGCCCTGACTGAATTTCTAATCATCAGCCATGTACACTCTCTGCGCCTTGGGTGTTGGCTCTTACTAAAGCATTGAAGCACATTACGTACCTGAGACCGTAGCCTAGTGGCCCAGAGCTGCGCTCTGATGTGCCAGCGGCCCAGGCTCGATTCCAAGTGCAGTCACATTAATTTGGGGCTAAATTAGAATCTCGGCTTGGCTCTGCTCGTGCAATAAACGCCCAGCTTGAGGGCCAACCCGACCCCCAAAGCACAGTGAACAGAGTGAAGTGCACAAGCCTGATGATGAGGTAAAAAGGTAGAAGTAAAAAGGTACCTGCGAAGAGTACAGCCGGTAGCAGTGTCCGGGTCCCAGCCGGCCAGCTCGGCCAGCCCGCTGCTCGGCCGAAGCCTTGCTAGTCCAGGTGACAACAAAGGTCGACACGCCGGTGACCTTGTCGTAGACTTTAGTCTTCACCCGGCCGGTGTCCACAACGTACCGGACGCAGGGAATCGTGATGGACGTCTCGGCCACGTTAGTCGCTACGACAATCATTCGGTGACCGTTGGGCGGTTCGCGAAACGCCGCTGCCTGACGCTCCGGCGGCATCAGCGAGTACAGTCCGACTACGTGCACCGGGCCGGAGCTGCCGACCTGTCGCTTCGTTGGCTCGTCGCCGATTTCGTCAGTCAGACGGAAGCCTTCGACGTCGGCATCGACTTCGACGTTGCCATCATCGTCGTCGTCGTCAGCCTGAAGGCGACCGTCCCGACGAAGTTCTGCATCGATTGGAGCTTCGTGTAGCTCGGCGTCCTCGTCAGCTGGCACGGCCGAGTAGTTGTCGAGGCAGATATCCAGACGGCGGTCTTCGGCTTCGGCTTCGCTGGTTGAAGAAGATGTCGTTGTTGTTGACTTCGACTTGCGGAAAGCGCGACGCAGCCAAGAGCACAGAGTCACCACCTTGGTGGGATTGCAGGTGCCAGATTAATTTAAAACCTAGATTTGAAGGCCGATTCTGGATTAATTTAAAATCTGGATTTGAAGGTCGACTTTGGATTAATTTAAAATCTGGATTTGAAGGCCGATTTTGATTATTTTAAAATCTGGATTTGAAGGCCGATTCTGGATTAATTTAAAACCTGGATTTGAAGGCCGGCTTTGGATTAATTTAAAATCTGGATTTGAAGGTCGACTTTGGATTAATTTAAAACCTGGATTTGAAGGCCGATTTTGATTATTTTAAAATCTGGATTTGAAGGCCGATTTGTATTATTTTAAAATCTGGATTTGAAGGCCGATTTTGGATTACTTTGAAAATCTGGATTTGAAGGCCGAGTTTGATTCATCTTACGACTGGATTTAAAGGCACTATTTTACGAGTAAATTTAAATCTTATATTTACCTCCTGAGCGCCAGTAACAAAGACCAGAACTCCACCTGGCGGTAGTGAGGTGTGCAATCGGCACACCTTAGCGTACGCGGCCTTCAAATAATCGTCCTCAGTTCGTCTGTTAAAGTGCACAGTCACTGGGTACTGCCTGGCATCAATGCGAACTAGCGGTGGCTTCGCAGCGCTGGGAAACAGCCGCTCATTGGCTAGGAAGTCTTGCACGCGAAGAGTGGCCGACATAATAATTAGTTTCAACGGGTGGCCAAGACGGCGCCGCCGACAGACGACACGGCTGAGCAGGCCGATGAGAATGTCGGTGTAGATGGTCCGCTCGTGCGCTTCGTCGATTACAACTGCAGAATAGTTGCGCAACAATACGTCGGATTCGAGCTGGGGAGTAAAGCGTTATTGTTATGGCGATTTTTATAGGGATTCATATACGACCAACTTTAGCTACAGCAATTCTTAAACGATTCTTAGAAACCATTTCAGAACGATTCTTAGAAACATTTTCCGAGCGATTCTTAGAAACTATTTCAGAAAGATTCTTTGAAACAATTTTAAAAAGATTCTTAGAAACCGTTTCCCGGTGATTCTTAGAAACCGTTTCCGGATGATTCTTAGAAACCGTTTCCCGGTGATTCTTAGAAACCGTTTCCGGATGATTCTTAGAAACCGTTTCCGAGAGATTATTAGAAACAATTTACGAGCGATTCTTAGAAATCGCTCTCGGAAACGATTCTTAGAAATCGTTTCCGAGAGACTCTTAGAAACCGTTTCCGAGCGATTCTTAGAAACCGTTTTCGAGCGATTCTTAGAAACCGTTTCCAAGCGATTCTTAGAAACCGTTTCCGAGCGATTCTTAGAAACCGTTTCCGAGCGATTCTTAGAAACCGTTTTCGAGCGATTCTTAGAAACCGTTTCCGAGCGATTCTTAGAAACCGTTCCAGAACAGTTTCCTGAGTGTGCATCGCCAATTCTCGTGCACACAAGCCCCAAAACAAAATGAACCAGGGATCGCGGCCCAAGGGTCTGACGAGCTCCCCGTCCACATAAACCACAAGTGAGTACCTGTTAATAAAAAATAATTGATTACACCAGCCCCAACTGGACCAGGTGTGCAACCACAGCTCAGCCGCAGCTATTGCGCGGCGCATCTGAAGGCTGCGTACGGCTGTCCAGTCCAAGGACTGAGGGGTCGCCACACACACTCTCAATTACCCCAGCTAATGCTGGCACCCATTTTACAGCTGGGTGAACTGAAGCAATGCAGAGTTAAGTGTCTTAAAAATCTTGCAATTAAGGACACAAATTGTTCCACTGAGATCGGGAATCGAACCCCCGACCTTTAAGTTTTGAGTCCACTGTTTATAAGGCCAATGTAATTAAACTAAGATTTAAAACAACAAACTACAGACACAACCAACCTCCTTAAGCAGCACTCCATCCGTCACAAATTTAATAACAGTATCCTCGGTCACATTGCCCTGATAGCGAATCTGATAGGCCACCCGATTTCGGCCAAGACCGAGCTCCTGTCCGACTCGCTCGGACATTGCTATGGCGGCAACACGCCGAGGCTCGGTTACAACAACCCGTCTACCGTCTAAGGCGTAACCAGCCTCGTAGAGAAACTGCGGCACTTGAGTAGTCTTGCCGCTACCTGTCTGACCGCAAATTAGCACAACATCATTGCCGGACACCGCCTCCATGATGCTGTGCTCTTCGGACAGTATGGGCAGCTCCAGTCTACGCTGCTGTACAGCCTTCGATCTGCGCACCTGAACAAATGTTGCCGGTCGGTGTTCTTTTATTGCTGTTTCTGCTTCTGCTTCCGCTGTTGCTTTTGATTCGTCATTAGTTTGAGCATCAACAGTGATAGATGCTGAGGCTGGAGCGTCATCGTGCTCAAGCTCAGATTCAGACTCGCTACTGCTCACGGTAATGTCAGACGTGTCCGTGCTACTGTCACTGTCTTTAACTAGCTGCTGCTTTTGCTGTTGCCAACCTTTTAATAGAGGCTTTATTGAAGCGTCAGTGTTGGCGTCTGGTTCAGTGTTGTCTCCTGGGGATTTCTTCTTATCTGACGGCTTAGCTCGTTTGCTGTTTAAAAATATATGGATTAGCGATTGTAAGAAGGATAGATGTGGATTTTAAATCAATCTCAAGATTCTTCTCATGTGAGATTCAAGGGGATCAAACTCAAGTACTAGATTCTTCCCATGTGGGATTCTTGGGGATCAAACTCAAGTACTAGATTCTTCCCATGTGGGATTCTTGGGGATCAAGCTATAGATTCTTCCAATGTAGGATTCTATGGGATCAAACTCAAGTTCTTGATTCTTCCCATGTGAGAATCTCTGGGATCAAACTCAAGTTCTTGATTTTTCCCATGGGGATTCTAGAGGACAAACTCAAGATTGTTTCCATGTGGGATTCTAGGGATCAAACTCAAGATTGTTTCCATGTGGGATTCTAGGGGATCAAACTCAAGATTGTTCCATGTGGGATTCTAGGGGATCAAACTCAAGATTGTTTCCATGTGGGATTCTAGAGGACCAAGCTTAAGATTCTTCCCAAGTGTGATTCTAGGGGATCAAACTCAAGATTCTTCCCATGTGTGATTCTAGAGGACCAAGCTCAAGATTCTTCCCATGTGGGATTCTAGAGGCGAGGAAGCCCACAAGACTCAAGATTCTTCCCATGCGGGATTTAAGAGGATAAATGGCGCTTCTAAACTTCAAGTACCTTCCTACCTGACTACGCCGTGGATTGCAGCCGAGGGCAACAGGTGCGCCGTAGCGGTGGCTTCGCCCTCCTCCCTAGGGAACTGATACTGCCGCAGCTCTTCCCACAGTTGCGATCGAGTCTTGGCGCTCTCCTTCTTCCTCACGATTCTCTCCAATTCCTTGCGCTTCTTTTTTGTCAACAAGTCGGACTGCAGCTCCCGTTTCAGGCGTTTCAATTTCAACCGTTTGCGTCGCTTTTTCGACTCCTCGTCATCTTCGCCATTGTCGTCGTCGTCGTCGTCGTCGCTTTGATCGTCGGTAGGTCGACGTTTTCGCCGACGCATGCCGGGCAAAGCCAGAGCATTCGAAGCGTCGAATTTCTCTTTGGCGCTAAACAGGGCATTCGTGTCGATAACGACATCAGTTGTGACTGGCGCCGCCGCTGCCAAGGACGACCCGTCCTTGACTGTCTTCGCTTTCTGCCTTTTAATTCCTCTTGATCCGCCTTTCATAATTTGATGCCTGTCTGGTTCCGTTGGCATGCATTAAGCGGCAAAACCAATAGAATAAGGTGACTCACCTAGCGGAAAAATGACTCACCTAGCGGGAGAATGTGACACCTATAGGAAAAAGGACTCACCTGGAGGGATAAGGTGACTCACTACAGGGAAAAGGTGACTCACCCAGAGGGAAAGGTGACTCAGACTTAGAGGGTAACAGTGACTCACATAACTGGAAAGTGTGACTCACCTAGAGGGAAAAACAAAAAAGTTAATTAGAAATGAATACTTAAAGTAAATTCACATTTTTATTTATTTGTATTTACTATATACAAAAAACTGTTTATTTGTAATGAAATTGCAGACTTTCACGCCGCTTATATTCACGATAAAATGCAGGACAACAACAAAAAGCATAATAGTTACTTGTGCTTTTACAACTAAGTACTCTTAGATGTATTTAATTAGAAAAAAATATTATAGTAACAATTGATACTTACACTTAAAGATTATTTGGCAGGTAAAATATTGAAGGAATAATGAAATTTAGGGGGAATTATGAATAGCTGAGTGTCTAGGAAAGGAATTGGGGATATCCGAGTGTCTTGGGAGGGGATTAGGGATATCCGAGTGTCTTGGGAGGGGATTAGGGATATCCGAGTGTCTTGGGAGGGGATTAAGGAAACTTGACCCCAGACAGGGAAAAGGTGCACTTGTAGGTCAACAAACTGCATACATTCCAGAACACTTTCTCCGACCAGTCAAAGCTGAACACCAGCCATCTGAGCTTCCAAAGCGGACTTCAGCCGTTGCAACTCTTCTATCTGTTGACGAACAGCTTCAGAATTTTCGTTGCCGGCGTCGAATTTCTCGACACTGCCGTCTCGCGCTAGTGCTGGCATTGTTGTTGGAGAAGCAGCCACAGGCGGCGTTGAGCTGAGCGCCTGGCGTTGCTCCAGCTGTTGACGAAACGAATTTAAAGAGGTCGCTAAACCGACACGACGAGACTGGCAGGCCGCTTCTAGGGAGTCCAGCAGCTGCTCAGGGTCTGACATTGTCGCTGAGTTTATTGTTCCTGCTTCTGCTTCTAGAATTATTGCATGAAGTAGAGAAATATGATGATTTAGACTTTATCCTGCACAGATCTATCCAATACTACAGATCTATCCAACGCTACGCAGATCTATCCAATGCTATTACAGATCTATCTAATGCTAAGCAGATCTATCCAATGCTATTACAGATCTATCTAATGCTACATAGATCTATCCAATGCTACACAGATCTATCTAATGCTACACCGACACAGATCTATCCAATGCTACGCAGATCTATCCAATGCTATTACAGATCTATCTAATGCTACATAGATCTATCCAATGCTACACAGATCTATCCAATGCTACACCTACACAGATCTATCCAATGCTACACCTACACAGATCTATCCAATGCTACGCCTACACAGATCTATCCAATGCTACGCCTACACAGATCTATCCAATGCTACACCTACACAGATCTATCCAATGCTACGCCTACACAGATCTATCCAATGCTACGCCTACACAGATCTATCCAATGCTACACCTACACAGATCTATCCAATGCTACACCTACACAGATCTATCCAATGCTACACCTACACAGATCTATCCAATACTACACCTACACAGATCTATCCAATGCTACACCTACACAGATCTATCCAATACTACAAGATCAATTGAATGCTATAAAAATCTGTTAAACCCTACATACACAGGTCTTATGGATTCAATCAAAGACAAAATAAAATGCTACAAAAAGTATGTACCAAATAGAGAGCAAGCATTTAAACTTTAGCCCTCGTTCTATTCTTCATCATTAGCAATGCATTATACTTTTAAAAGGCCAAAGAGGCAAAAATGACCTGCAGAAAATGCACATAATCAATTTAATAGTAAACAAACGTGCTGGAAGTGATTTGTTAAACTAATCGTCACTTTCATTATCAGCATCATTCTCATCAGCATCATCATCCGAGGCCTCAGATTGTTCATCTTCATCAGCGTCACTATTCTCTTCATCGTAGACTATTCGTCGCTTCTTAGCGAACGGACCAGAGGAACTGGCTGCTTTAGCCTTAGCCTGCCTAGCCTTAGCCTTAGCCTCTCGGTGTCGCTGTTTAACCATCTGCCTGTACAACTGCTTGTCCACAATGCTTCCGCTTCTAGTTGACGTTTGGCTTTGTCTATGGCCAGACCTGCCTCGCCTTCGCCCTCGCCCTCGCCGTCGACTTGTTTCTCGGCCCGACGGCTACTTGCAATCGACGCGGATCGGCGACGGCGTCGCCTTCATCGTCGAATAGTACTTGAGTGAACGGCCGGATACCCTTGCTCAGAATGCGCTTGGCTAGCCTGGCTTTAGTCAGAGTCTTCTTCTTTTTCTGCTTCGACGTACTCTTGTCGTCGGAGTCGGATTCGTTCAACAGTTGATGATCATCAATTGGCTGCTGGTTCTGTTTAGTCTGCTTCTTTTGCTTCTGCATCTGA
>NIVC01002312.1:0-80000 GCA_002269645.1 Macrostomum lignano
CAGCATCGCTCGAAGTACTTCCGAAAGACATTGGTGGAGCTGTCGAACTCTGGAAATGTTTTGTGGTAAATTTCTTTGAAAAATGGTTTTCTACTCTAAAACTTTATACTACGATTAAGATTCGAAAGTAACGGCCGCCCTGAAAATATTCATTGCAGGCTCCCAATTGTTAGAATGGCTGAGCAGTAAGGCGTTCATTTCGATTTTTGCAATAGTATATATATTTTTAGTATATAGGATGTACATTTTAATATTAAAGCTATCCATAACTGAACACCAACCACCCTTCCATCTTAGCCAAAATTGCTTCAAATCTGCGAAATTGCCAGTTCTGGTGAATTTGAAAAGCTAGCCGAACTACTTTCCGAGGATGGAACCAGATGCTTTGTTAACGAGCATTGCCTCGGCCTTCGAGACCGCACGCCTCTGCTGTGCGCGGCCGCCGCAGCTTCCAGCGACTACTACGGCTATGGAACTGACGACCACGTGAAGTGCGCGCGGATCCTGCTGGACAACGGAGCAGATGTCAATCAGTTGGACGCTGATCGTAATTCAGCGCTTCATCTGGCTGTGAAATCCAACAACAGAAGCTTAATTTCGATACTTTTAGCAGTGGACGGAATTCTCAAGGAATGTAAAAATATTGACGGTCAGACACCCCTGGAATTGGAGACTCAGTTAAATGACAGCGACTGTAAAAGCCTACCGCGGTCAGTGGATAATCCGGTGGCTCCAAAATGCGAATCAGAAACTATTTGTAGCTCAAGTTCTGCTACTGAGTTAGAGGAACAGCCTTGTTCCAACGGCCGACTTTCTGAGTGTGAATCAGAAACTGTTTGTAGCTCAAGCTCTGATATTGAGTTAGGGCTGCAACAAAATCGTTCTAACGGAGGACTTTCTCTAAGCCTAGCGTAAGTTAATTAATAAGTTACATGCCTACGTATCTGTCTTTCAATCTATCTATCTATCTATCTATCTATCTATCTATCTATCTATCTATCTATCTATCTATCTATCTATCTATCTATCTATCTATCTATCTATCTATCTATCTATCTATCTATCTATCTATCTATCTATCTATCTATCTATCTATCTATCTATCTATCTATCTATCTATCTATCTATCTATCTATCTATCTATCTATCTATCTATCTATCTATCTATCTATCTATCTATCTATCTATCTATCTATCTATCTATCTATCTATCTATCTATCTATCTATCTATCTATCTATCTATCTATCTATCTATCTATCTATCTATCTATCTATCTATCTATCTATCTATCTATCTATCTATCTATCTATCTATCTATCTATCTATCTATCTATCTATCTATCTATCTATCTATCTATCTATCTATCTATCTATCTATCTATCTATCTATCTATCTATCTATCTATCTATCTATCTATCTATCTATCTATCTATCTATCTATCTATCTATCTATCTATCTATCTATCTATCTATCTATCTATCTATCTATCTATCTATCTATCTATCTATCTATCTATCATCTATCATCTATGCATGTATGTATTTATTCATTCATTCTCGCTGTTTTTCAAGACCTTTAAGACTGCAACAGAAGCACCCAGATGGCTTGGATGAACACTCAAGCAGCCCACAAGAGCCGAAAAAAACTGGGAAGAAGTGTAGCATCTTATAGTGGTGGCGTATATCGCACAATTTCTGTTTTGTTACGCTCGTAAAAGTTTACTTGACCATTGTGCTTTAATGGAAATTTTAACTTTGCCTCTTTACGCAGATGTATTTTTCTGCTTAACCGACTTTCGCGCTGGCTTTCGTCTAACATAACCAATCAGCTTATACGAGCGTATGTCATTTTATTTAAATCAGACTTTTATTTACTCAACATGGTCAAGATGTTTCCAGTTATAATTAGCTAAGCCCTGACTAACACTGCCATCTGAAAAGTAAATAGTGTTCCTAAGACTTTGCTAGCAGGTTAAAAGCTCGCGTAAAATAAATCAAGGCAATTAATGATGCTCTCTACCGATTTATGTAATAAGTAAGTAACTTAAACAGGATTATTGAGTGAAAGACAGGCTAGAATGACGACACCATGCTGGGTTTTTTGACATACGAGTAAATTATGCTTGTTGTACGGATTGCCGTTAGTTTCCAGTTGAATTCGTTTTACTAATTATAACCTGCTTTTCAGTAGTTTAATAATGTGTAGTTTAACTATTTAACCCTCTCAGTTTATTGAATCTATGATTTTTAATTCATTAACAATCTTTAACGCTCGTAACTAACGATTTTTTTCAATTCATATTCGAGAGTTTTGCCTGCTATGAAAAATTCCATGAAATTTTTTTTTAATATTCTTATTTACCTCGTGTTTTTTTTCATTTTTTGCGAAAGACGGAAAAATAAAATTATGAGCTGAAGCTCATGACAATTCATACTATTGTGTGAAATGGAAACAGCTTCATGAGGGTCTGGTCTGCGTAATGGCTCGAAATTGTTTTTTATTTGCATATGATAAATGGCTGTCTGTCCAGAAGCTGGGGGCTTTGTCTACTCCTATCCCACGGTATTGCAAGAAGTTTTGAGAGGCTTTGAAGAAGGACCACTGCATGGTTGAAAGACGACCAAAAAACTTAAGATAAATATAGTTTGATTCGACGTCAGAGTGCGAACTTTCCTTTAAACTTAGCCTCCATTTGCACCGAGCCTAATTTTAAAATGTCACTTATACTCAACCTGAACCCGAGCGGAGTTCTTCTCAACACAAGGAAATTTTAAAAAAGAAATGAGAAATCTTTCATAGACCGCGGAGACACTGGCAGTAATATGAACCGCGTCTTCAACTCATATTAAGACGAATCGAATCAATAATTTTGAGCACAATATATTCGAGTTGAATGCCAAAAGACTTTTCACTATAGTTTTAAGTCAACAAGTCAAAAATAAAAGTCAAAAATAAATTTTCAAGCGCTGTTATGTCTTATGATTGAATGTTTTTAAAAAATATTTTAAATATGGCATTTTCAAGTAATTTAATTGTTCCTCGTAAGTTAGGTTGACTGTGCAGTGCATGTGTATCAAAGATGATAAAATAGATTCATAAAGTCAATGAATCGAGCTGATTTTTAGGTACAGGACACTAGCAATCAGCATCCCCCGTTGGGGAGCTATAAATATGTTTCTGTTGGCATTTTTTTTATTATCAGTAATTATTGCTAGATTTGCACAAGTTAATACTGACCTTGTTGTCTTCTTGTCTGCTAGGGTCCTCACCTCTCTATACCTCGAGTGTTCTCTGCATAGGCAGACGCATCGTTTTGTTGAGCATAGGACTGGAGAATGCTAGAAATGCTCAGTGGCAGTGCAACTTTAGCTACTTATTATCATTTGTGTACAGCGCTTGGCCCAGCCAAACTTAATCTGTTGCCTATTACCAGTAATAATGAAAGTACGTAGACAGACCGGTGCAGGAAGCGTCCGTTAAGTTAGAGATGCCTTGATGGTGTACAGTGCCAGACAAAAGAGAACTTCTGAAGAAGAAGAAGAATGCGTTTGTACCGACTACTTACTTGTAGAGATAGAGAGCACAGAGTGCAACCGAGCGAAGCAGTACTGCTCTTTACTCGTGTATATGCTCGTGTAGATTCGAAAAAGTTTTTATTGATTTTCGTTGGCCATGGGTGCCGGACTTGCACGACTAGTAGCAAGCATACGCGTGCTGTTTCGGGACGATGGAAATGAAAATGCAGATGGAAATGTTGAGCGCGGGCCAGATCCCATTGAGCGTGTTCAACGGAGCGAGACGAAAACAACAACACAACAAAATACGCAGTTGGCGTCACAGGGTGCGTCTCAAGGCCAGGTTGTGAATGAACGCCACGCCACCCGCCGAATCCGGGGCGCCGGCGTCAGCCAGCAGGCAGTCGACGAAAACTCGACGAGAACACGCGAACGACGACAAAATAAACAGCAAGACCTGCAGAAGCAGCTGCAACTGAACGCATTCTTATCCCTAGGTAATGGAGGCAATCACCAGCAGGTAGGTCAGACGCAGCTACAAAACTCATCAGGTCGCAGTAGCCAAACGAGCGCTGCTTGTTGCAATTCAGACAGTAAAGCTACCTGTTCGATCATATTTCGGCGTCAATCTGATGAGAGTTCTAGAGATTCTATGGTGTGGAAAGCTCCGCTGCATCCAATCAATATTCAAATTAAAATCCAATCTGCCACAAAAACTGCCACACAGACTAAACAATTCATCGAGGAAATTCGAACGAGCATGAGAAACCATTGCAGACTGTTTACGGTTTTCCTACACGACTCATGCCAGCTGGCTACAAGGCTTTTTCGCAGCGGAAGGTGCAGTCAAATTAAGATTGATTGCGACGAAGAACTCATTAGAAATGTTTTCATTAGACTTGATCGAGACGTAGGAATTCGCTTCACGTGTTGGTTTCTGACTCTGTGCACGAAAAGTCTATTTAATATTGAAAGCGTCAATCCTCCGATGAGTCCGATGTCGCTATTCGATGCTGAGTACAAAACGGTGTTTAGAAAAAATTTGTCCGAAAAGTGTCAATCCGATTTAGAAGCATCCGGGAAACCTGTTTGCATATTTTACAGCGATTCAGAAGCCTATATTCAGAGTATTTCGAGAAATAATTCAACTGCGAGCCCAGCATGGCCTGGAATTTGTCTGTCACCTGTCCTGTGCCGCTGGCCCGCTGATGAAATAAGCGAGCTCGTCGATCGACCATTGCCGGAGCTCGTACTAACACTGGAGCAGGAGCAGAAAGCGGACAGAAAGCATGGCGGAATCGAAATTATGTTAATTCCTTGTGCTACATTTCTGGCGTTCCTCGACGAATTCAACGATGAGCAGTAAGCCAGCGTTTTCCGTATTGTTTAAAACATGCATGAAAATATCCATGAAAAATTATTCTTTGTTCTGAGCTACATTTACAATTTGTTACGAAACTTCAGACCGGATGAGACCGTGGATTTTATGACCATGGTAAGTATAGTTGGCCTCCTGTCGATTTTGGGTCTTATTCGTGCATGCCTCACACACATGCCACCCCTGTGCTTTGGGGATTGGCCTTCATGAGCAAGAATCGCATCAGCCCCAGGCAAATTTTTGTTCACGAAATCGAAACCAAGTACTCTTTCAATCAAGTTCGACCATGCATACACCACTGCTAGCTCCTAGTTTCAGAACAGTCTTATTACTCGTTTATGCACTTGGTCACGGGGTCTGTGCAATCTTAGTACATTTTTTCTACCGAATATTTTTATTTTTCTCATCATATAGCTACGATGGGCTGCTGCAAAAGTTTCCGGACTGTAGCTACTGTGAACGATAGGAATGTCCAAATGAGCTTAGCCGAAACTCCATGCACAGCTGCTCTGTCAAATGGTAAAACTGCAAAACGATTTGATATGCTCAGCAAAAGCTGCAAAACTTATAACAGTTTTACGCAGGGGTTTTATAAAACGACTTAGAAGCAATCGCCATGGACAACTTGCTTGTTGAATATCACAGGGAAAATGACGAGAATTCGAGCGAATTCAGTGCACTCGTAGGCAAGGCACAGACCAGCTTGCACTTTTAAGCTAGGCATTGGCGGGATCAAAGGAGAGCCAACGGCTCTTCATTCTGGCATGTCAACGGCAGGGAAAACGGCTAAAAGTGGGAGTGATAGCGGAGTTATCGTTTTTCAGTTTTACCATTTCCAGTGACCTTGCAATATCCCTCGTACCACAGATTCCAAAAACACTTATTAGATGTACTCGTATCAACTCAATGTAAAAATGACATATGACGTAGATAGATAGTCAGTATCTAAATTTAGCGCATTAAATTTAGTTTAGAAGCTTTAGAAATCGGCAGCAATACAATTAAATAGGTGTTATCTGGGGGTTGAAACTGCGTCAAACTCGGGTGCATTCAGGTGCAGCCGAATCATGTGACAGTGGTGAAGAGCTAAAATAGTTACATAGTTAAGCGTCGCCTTTAAGAAAGCAAGCAGTGTCACCAACAATATTTGCTACTGCCTACTCTCTAGCAATGAAACTCAGTAGCAACCAGCGTATATATTCAACAAGAAGCTGCTGGTCGACACAGTAAGGTCTGTGCTTCCGGTTCTAGGTTTGCCTGCAGGCTGTTTTGATGACGCTCTGTTGATGGTCAAAATGGTTCAGCCCACCCAGATGTAGCAATACCTACCAGGTCCAGTGGCTTTGTCCAATAAGGTCCTATGTAACTAAAAGGCTGCTGTTATTAAAAGAAATAGGCTTTAAAATACAGTATTTAACACTGCATTTCGCTCTGCAGGGTTAGGGTAAGGCGTATGGTTCAGCCATACGATACTTGGGGAACTGCTGAGTTGCCAAAAATAATGGGGGTCGCTGAGATGCCAAGGGTCAATTGGGAGTTGTTAGTAGGCCAAGCATCAAAGGAATAGTAAGCGTTGGGGTTAAGCCACAGCTTAAAGCAGGCTTTAATGCCAATTGGTTCAAAGGGGATGCTGATAACATAGGCTAGACAGCTGGCTTTCAAGGCCGATGATTTATATTTTAAGCATCATTTTCCTTAATAAACTACCAATAGTGACCGTAATACAAGGTCAAAAGTTAAATGTCTTGCCTACCCAACGGGGGGCGAAGATTGCTAGTCTACATACTAAGTTCATGTAAATTTGAAATACATTCATAGATAATTCAAACGCTATGCATTTCAGATGAACCGGCGCATAGGTGATGCAATTGTCGAATGGGCCTTCAGCAACATTAGCAGAGAAATTATCCGTCGGGACGATTTAACACCAGCTGAGCTTCATAAGTTGAGAATGCGACTGGCACTTCTAGCCGTTTTGTGCTACAATTTTTGCGATACTGAAAATCCAACAGAATCAGCCGACTCGGGTGCATACTTTAGGAAACTGTTCGAGCTGCTAAATCGAATTTGTTGTCCAACGGAGCCTCTGAAGGTAAATTTAAACAGCGACATTCAACGCCCGAGAGTTCTGAGCTGGTCAGTTAGGGCAAACAAAAGATCGGCCGCAAGATCGGCCGCGAGAACGTCTTCTGGAAGCTACGTTTGGGAGCTAATTTTAGAGGGTACGGAAAACAAGATTCTGCTTCAATTCCCGGAAGATTATATTAAAAAAAGAGTTGTGATTGCCATACAATACTTGGCAATGTGCGACTGCTCGGGTTTATTCAAAAAGCTTGCGGACAGATGGGATTACTTTGAGTATCCCTGTATCATCGAATTTATGAGGCTAAAAAAGAATGTAGGCGAAGAAGTGAAGCCGCCAACGCATTTTAGTGAATATATCTGCCTTATTAAGATGAGCTGCATGAACAGTAATTATGAATTCTATGAAGCATCTCGTGAGTCGATTGACTTCTCACTAGTTGGCCAAA
This sequence comes from Macrostomum lignano, assembly GCA_002269645.1. Classification (NCBI taxonomy): domain Eukaryota; kingdom Metazoa; phylum Platyhelminthes; family Macrostomidae; genus Macrostomum; species Macrostomum lignano. The sequence goes on from NIVC01002312.1 coordinate 7,429, forward strand.
CCGAAAACAGGCAGGTGTCAGTGAAGTCCTATCACAACAGGGACGCCGATCTTCTGCGCATCTCCAGGATCGACGAAGCCCGTTGTAACCCAGAGAGACTGTACGAGATGGCCAAGAAACATTTAGCAGAAGGAAATGGTCACATTTTGGCTGTGCTATACAACTGCGAAGGAGACTTCTGCCGGCAGTCAGACGGACAACTTTGGAAGAGAAGTGACTTAAAGTATCTGACTTGCGGCTGCAGAGAAGACAAGATGCGCTTTCTGATGAAATTGGAAGAAGAACTTGCTTTCGAATCATCCGAGGACTGTTTCATTCCTGGGCACATTTACTTTGATCTCCAATTTGGCATGTACAGCTTTCAGCAGCCTCAGGAACAGAGGACCGGTCGTTTCCATTTGCGTGAGCTGCTGGCGCAGTGCTTCAAAGACTTGGTGAATTTGAAACAACCCGATGGAACGAATGCAGAGACTGTTAGAAAAATCGATCTCAATCCAGCCAATTAAAATCACTCAGCAAAACTGCATGAATTACTTCAAGTTAAACGGCAACCTACCTTACTCCGTAATTTCGAAGTATCCGTTGAATTACTAAGCCATCGTCCGGCTTTTTTATGACAAAGGCCCCTGAACTTTTTTGTTCTCCCTTTCAAGCAAGGTGGCCGTAGCCCAATGCTCTAGCGCGGCGCTCTGATGTGCCAGCGGCCCAGGCTCGATTCCAAGTGCAGTCACATTAATTTGGGGCTGAATTGGAATCTCGGCTTGGCTCTGCTCGTGCAATTAACGCCCATTGATGGCCAACCCCCAAGGCAAAGTGATGTGTACATGCATATCGATAAATAAAGTTAGGGCCGCTGTACACTCGTGTGAATGTGTGCCTGTGCGTATGACTGCGTACGTATCCGCGCGCTTGTGTGCCTGCTCAGGCGAGTCGGCGGAATGGACAGCAATGCCTCTCGCCGGTTGTGTAACAATGTCGCCTAAAGTGCGCCAGGGTGCACACATCCTAATAATTCTTTGGGTGCAGCCCTGCGTTTGCAGCTATTTGTTCTGGAATTCTTCTGTTTATACTTGTCATAAATCTTTGAGTCAGATGCAGTTGGTAGCTACACTATTAGCAACCACTTGCTAAGTTGAAAACTAGGCTATGATTTTGTTACTTGCTTATTGTTGTTTTTTAGAACGTTTTTTTATCTATACCAGTCAAATATTTTTCACTTCAGTCCTTAAATGAAGCCCCGCAGTTGGTCATCACTGTGTTGAAATTATTGACAACCGTTTATTCGTCTAATATTTGAACTGCACTGTACGCGTGAAAATGTCTAGAGTTTGCCGAATATTCCATCATTTCTGTACTGTTTTACTTCTCAACTAAAGCATTAATAGGTTTAGTTATTTATCAATTAATTCACTTGCTTCAACTTCGCAACAGATTTATCCAAAAGTTCATAATTAAATGCAAGCAAATATATACTTTCTATACTACTGCCGTAGCTTCTGTATTTAAAATATAATTTTGCCTCTTTCACTTATAAAATTGTTCTAATTTCTGGCTGGCCCAGATTCGTGCAGCAAGATTTTTTTCAACATTCAACCAGAAGCTCAAAAATCGATTTTATATTTCGAGAGCTCTCATTTTTCATCCTTTACGCTCGTATCTTAAATTTACAGAGGGTAATCTCAAAGGCGATTTTTAAGGATAGAGCCGATTTCAAAGGCGATTTTTAAGGATAGGGCCGATGTCAAAGGCGATTTTTAAGGATAGGGCCTATCTCAAAGGCGATTTTTAAGGATAGGGCCGATGTCAAAGGCGATTTTTAAGGATAGGGCCTATCTCAAAGGCGATTTTTAAGGATAGGGCCGATGTCAAAGGCGATTTTTAAGGATAGGGCCTATCTCAAAGGCGATTTTTAAGGATAGGGCCGATGTCAAAGGCGATTTTTAAGGATAGGGCCTATCTCAAAGGCGATTTTTAAGGATAGGGCCGATGTCAAAGGCGATTTTTAAGGATAGGGCCTATCTCAAAGGCGATTTTTAAGGATAGGGCCGATGTCAAAGGCGATTTTTAAGGATAGGGCCGATGTCAAAGGTGATTTTTAAGGATAGGGCCGATGTCAAAGGCGATTTTTAAGGATAGGGCCGATGTCAAAGGCGATTTTGGGGAGGTTGATCTTGGATTTACTTTAAATAAAGGGACGTCTTGAACTTCACCTAAGCCTTTAGTCAATACCCTAGAAATGTAATGACAAAATAAAAGCAGAGCTAGCGACAAGAAGATAACATTTTTCATTACTCAGCAATGCATGGCATCAGAGTAGACTGTCAGCAACACAGGTGGGCAAAGCGAGCCAAATTCAAATTTATTTGTTTGTCTTCATAACAGTTGCGCAACTTTTCAAACCGATTAGAATAAATCGGCAATAGTAATAAATACAGCTCAAGGTTCGAGTGCCAGGGCCTTCGCTAGTTCTGATTCTCAATGCGCCCGAATTGGGAAAAATCAGTCAAGGTAATTCAAACCCGGGATCAAGGTGGTTTAAGGCTTGGGTCAAAAAAGTCAAGTTTGAGTCAAAGAGGATTAAAGCTTAGTTCAATAGGGGGTTTAAGCTTGGGTCAAAAGGGGATTTCAGCTTGGGTCAAAAGGGGATTTCAGCTTGGGTAAAAAGGGGATTTCAGCTTGGGTGAAAGAGGAGTTTAAGCTTGAGCCAAAGAAGATAAGGACATGAGACAGCGCAGGGAGCAGGGAGGATCAGGGATCAACCTGGCCCAGTCAGTCAAGCGTCCTCGGTTTCCATCGCCTCGGCATCCAGCGTCAGAGCCGCGCCGGCCTTGGCCCGCAGTTTGGCTCGCTTGGCCCTGGCCTCGGCGGCAGCCTTAGCAGTTGCCCGCTTGTCCAGCCGTTGCTGTTTAGCCGCGGCGGCGGCGGCGTCGGCTCCGGCCACCAGCCGCTTGGTGTCGGGATCGTAGATCTTCCTGGTGGCGTGCGGAGCCTGGACAAGATGCAGCTCCTGCTCCACCGACCGTACGTCGGCCAGTCGGCGCATCTCGGTGCCCTTGGCCAGGCGCTTGAGAATATGAGACGCCTGTCGCTTCTGGCGCACTTGCACAATTTTGCGCATCGCTTCGACTGTCTGGGTCAGCGCCTCGCGGTTGTACTTTGGCAGAGTTGATCGGCGAGCCTCAAATGTCAAGCTGAGATCCTGGCTGAGGTCTTTGTTCCTAGCCATTCTGTACGCTTTAGTCCAGCGAGTCTTCCTGGGATTTCGCTTCTTTTTAAACGCTTTGTGACATTTGGAGCGGCAGAAGCGGAACTCGGTGGAGTCGTTGCGGACAAAACAGATGCCGTGGCCCGGGTAGATGTTGCTGGAGCAGAACCAGCACTTTTGCAGGCGCATTGCTAGCCGAGCTGTTGGAGATTAGGCTCTTGATTTATTGATTGCGGTCTGAACTGTTGCTATGTTTCTCAAATCTGCTCTGATTTCTGCATGGGTCAATGGGATTTGAGCATGGGTCAAATGGATTCGAGCATGGGTCAAGAGGATTATCATGGGTCAATGGGATTTGAGCATGGGTCAAATGGATTCGAGCATGGGTCAAAGGGTATTCGAGTATGGGTCAAGGAGGATTCGAGCATGGGTCAATGGGATTCGAGCATGGGTCAAGAGGATTATCATGGGTCAATGGGATTTGAGCATGGGTCAAATGGATTCGAGCATGGGTCAAGGGGGATTCGAGTATGGGTCAAGGAGGATTCGAGCATGGGTCAAAGGGGATTCGAGTATGGTTCATGGGGGATTCGAGTAAGGGTCAAGGGGGATTCGAGCATGGTTCAAGGGGAATTGAGTATGGGTCAAGGGGGATTGAGAATGGCTCAAGGGGAATTGAGTATGGGTCAAGGGGGATTTGAGAATGGCACAAGGGGAATTGAGTATGGGTCAAGGGGGATTTGAGTATGGCTCAAGGGGAATTGAGTATGGGTTAAGGGGGATTTGAGTATGGGTCAAGGGGGATTTGAGCATGGCTCAAGGGGATTTGAGTATGGGTCAAGGGGGATTTGAGCATGGGTCAAGGGGGATTTGAGTATGGCTCAAGGGGAATTGAGTATGGGTCAAGGGGGATTTGAGCATGGGTCAAGGGGGATTTGAGCATGGGTCAAGGGGATTTGAGTATGGCTCAAGGGGAATTGAGTATGGGTCAAGGGGGATTTGAGCATGGGTCAAGGGGGATTTGAGCATGGGTCAAGGGGGATTTGAGTATGGCTCAAGGGGAATTGAGTATGGGTCAAGGGGGATTTGAGCATGGGTCAAGGGGGATTTGAGCATGGGTCAAGGGGGATTTGAGTATGGCTCAAGGGGAATTGAGTATGGGTCAAGGGGGATTTGAGCATGGGTCAAGGGGGATTTGAGTATGGCTCAAGGGGAATTGAGTATGGGTCAAGGGGGATTTGAGCATGGGTCAAGGGGGATTTGAGCATGGGTCAAGGGGATTTGAGCATGGCTCAAGGGGATTTGAGTATGGGTCAAGGGGGATTTGAGCATGGGTCAAGGGGGATTTGAGCATGGCTCAAGGGGATTTGAGTATGGGTCAAGGGGGATTTGAGCATGGGTCAAGGGGGATTTGAGCATGGGTCAAGGGGGATTTGAGTATGGCTCAAGGGGAATTGAGTATGGGTTAAGGGGGATTTGAGTATGGCTCAAGGGGAATTGAGTATGGGTTAAGGGGGATTAGACTATGGGTCAAGGGGGATTTGAGTAAGGCTCAAGGGGAATTGAGTATGGGTTAAGGGGGATTAGAGTATGGGTCAAGATGATTCTAGCGTAGGTCAAGAGGATTTCAAGCTCAAGCTCAAGTAGTAGAGTTAAAATATTCAACCTGAAAGGTATATGTTCTTAAATTGTACACTTATGAGATCTACCAATACTATGCAATGCAATAAATCTAGGCACTAAAACAATCCCTACTGTTAAACTATAAAATGGAAAAAAAGTTAAAACGCGACACCATAGATAAGAGCCAGACCCAATAATAGAATTGATATAATTTTTGCAATCTTAATAACAATAACATTTGAAGGACAATAAAGTTAAAACACAAAGAACGCATGCAAGCCAAAACGATCCGACATTTTGATGCCGTGTCGTGCGGATAGACAAGAAAAAGTAATTTTTTTCTTCACATTGAATGTAATTCTGCTATTAATTTATCAATAACAGTATTAACAGTAGTATATGCAATCTTTATTAAGCTACGGATCACAGACCAACATTGCAATTCAAATCAGGAGGAAACACAATGGGTTGGGGAGGGCGGGCGCGCCAGCCACGTAACCATGGCGACGCAGTTAACGATTGGGAATAAATAAATAAAATATATGTGGAATTTATTGCCAAATCATCGAGTTTTAAGAGTATTATTTGCCAATGCAGTTCAATCAAAATGAGACAGAATAACCAAATGTACACTAATAAATCTAACAATAGAGAGAGGTCGCAGGACTTGACAGCAAAGCAAGGTTGGCAATTTTTGGATAAAAAATATTTTTTTTTGTTAGACACCAATGATTGCGTCACTACTCGCTATTCGCTACTACTTAACTGAAGTAGTGCCTGCCTGACATTAATGTCTTGAGATAAGCACTAAAATTAGTGGCATTAATTATAAGGAAGACTCTGTTACACTACTAGAAATAGTAATGATGGCAAACACAGAATGTTACAGACGAGTATTGTTAACTACATATCGGTGTACTATACCATAGAATGGCGAAAAACTGTAATTTATTAAAATGAAAAGATCTTGAAATTAGAATTGAAGTCTAATCATTTCTTGTAGGTCTAATCAAATCTACTAGATCTAATCTCATTCAGATCTAATCTTCTCTACTACATCTAATCTAATCTAGTAGATAAAATCTATTCTACTAGATGTAATCATATATAGATCTAGTCGTCTCCTTTACTAGATCTAATCATATCTAGCGAGTAAATCTAATCACATCTACACCGGATAGCAGATCCAGTTTGGTGAATTGATCTAATTTAGTAATTAATAAATAAAAACCCAATCGCACGCACCAAACATGTACAGTGGATGAAAGCATTCAAATACAAGATACACGTACTGTACCAACATACAAAAAAAAACAAGATATGATTTCTAAGAAATCGCGCAAGCTCCTTCCGACTGCGAGGTTGGCTCAACCGGATTCACCAGTGCAGACTCTGGCTGGTCCGGACTGTCCGAGTCCGGCAGTGACAGCTGCTGCTTGCCAGCCAGATCGGCTGCACCAGCGGCGGGAAAGTCGAATTGCTGATGCTGTCGACAACCTGACGGCGGCAAAGGCGTTGGCGCTCCAACAGCAGCTGCAGCCGGGGTTGCCGGGGTATCGCTGAGCACTGGCGACGTTGGAGCGGAAACGGCGGCTGCTGCGGCGGAAGCTAAGGAGCCATTGGTTAGGGATGTTTGCTGCTGTTGTTGCTGCTGCTGTTGCTGTTTGACATCGTCGCCGCCACCAGACGACGTGTGTTTCCGACGCATCAGGGCGCCGGCTGACGAGCTCCGGTTGATCGAATAGTCAATCATTGTTGCAGCTGTTGACGATGAAGCTGGAGCAGCTGAAGATGCCGCAGGTGTTGCTGCTGCCGCTGTCGCACCAGAGGCCAGAGGCCAGTGACCAGAGGCATCGTCGCCCGGTTTTCCAGTCCGTCCGCCGGCTGACGAGTCGCTTTTCAGTCGGCGACGCACTAGCATGAGCTGCTGGCGGGCGCGCAGGTCGGCAAAGAAGCCCCGATAGCCGGGGCACTCGGACTCGGACCAGAGCGTCAGCAGCAGAAGGCCTTCGCGGAGTCGCTCGGCCGTGACCGAATCGGTCGGCGATGATAAAGCGGCCTCGGCTGCGGCGGTGTCGCGCAGTACGGCAGCGACTAGGAGGGCCCAGTCTAGACAGCAGGCTTCGTTGAACACCTTCAACAGCCAGCGAAGTCTAGCGGCCATGCCGGGCGGGCCAGTGTTGGCCAGCTCGGCGGTGAGCTGGTCCAGCTGCTCCTCGGCCAGGCTCTCCGCCGTGGACTGAGTGGCCGAATTGCGACCGTCGCTGCTCAGGTCGCCGCCGACGGCAGTTGCCGCCGTCGATGGAGTGTCGTCGGCGGGGACGAAGCGAGGTTTTAGAAACACCTGCTTGTCTGGCTGGTGCTGCTGTTGCTGCTGCTGCTGCGGGCGACGGGCCAGCGGTGCTGCTAGCGGCGGCTGGGACGGACTGGCGACAGAGGGCGGTGCCGGGTGGGCCGGCAGCAGCAGGTGGGCCTCGCTGATCTCCGCTCCGCCGCTGCCGTTGTTGCCGCCGCTGCTGTTAGCCGCCGTTGGCCGGATGGGCAGGGGCCATTTGAAGTCCAGGTGAAGCTTCTTCAGCGCGCTGACAAAGTCTGTGACTCGACCGGGACCCAGCCTGCGGTGGGCGTTTGCAGGGAGCCTGTTACACACTGCATGTTACAGTGACTGTTACAGTAATCCTTACACAGCACATGTTACAGTAACTGTTTACACTGCTTGTTACAGTAATCCTTACACAGTACGTTACAGTAACTGTTCACACTGCCTGTTACAGTAATCCTTACACAGTACATGTTACAGTAACTGTTCACACTGCCTGTTACAGTAATCCTTACACAGTACATGTTACAGTAACTGTTCACACTGCCTGTTACAGTAATCCTTACACAGTACATGTTACAGTAACTGTTCACACTGCCTGTTACAGTAATCCTTACACAGTACATGTTACAGTAATAACTGCAAACCTTTCCCGCCTGAGCCAGGCCACAAACTGGTTGTTCTCGAACTCGATATTAGCAGCGAATCTGGCCAGCTCGTGTACCCGATAGTGACCGAGCAGATTGCGGGCGTGCCGCAGCAGAATGCCGTTGACTTCGTCGGAAAGGTTAGGCAGGCCGCTAGCCAGACTGCCGGCGCTGAAGCCGCCAGCTCCGGCAGAGGCTGTGGAACCAGCTGGACTGGCAATGCCGCTGCCGCCTGTTGTTCCAGCTGCAGCCAGTACAGTCAATTCCGCATTGACGCCTGCTGATGAAGTGCCGGCAGCCGATGACGCGCCGGACGTTGTCGACGTTGTGATCGACGCCGCTGCTACGGACGCCGCGGCAGCTGCTGACTTGCCGGCGCTGCCGTCTCTCTGAGTCCCAGATCTGGCAGAAAAATTTTATTAGAAATTTTAGCCAATTTTCTAAATTTTTAATAGTATTTTCTTGTATTTATACTAGCAGTAGTGCAACTAGCACATAATAGTAGCTGTGTTAGTAGTAGAAAAAACACACTAAATCAAGTATATAAATATTTGACATGAGAGAAACAAATTAGCCAACTAAATCAATGGTGAGAGTACTATTAGTAGTAAGTAGTTTTTACGCAGAGGTCACCACAATGTCAAGGGACTCCTATCGATACCTTGCTAAGTCGCAAATCAAGGGGCGACAGTTGACCCGCACAGCCAGGGAGGAGGAGGCAAGCATGTCAATGTTAATTCCCCCGAACCCTGAGCTATAGCTTGTAGATTTGACTCTTATTAAAGTTAATATAATAGACTACAAGCGAGAGAAAACGTGTTAAACAGTGAAACAGTGCAACAATTAAACAGTGAAGTTATATAAATAACAAAACGGCTCGAGGCCAAAAGCTGCGCAACTGACTTTGTTTGGTACTGGTTCAGACGGCCAGCTGAAAGGCCGTACGAGGCTGAACTTCTGAAAGAAATTAGTGTATAGAAGAGTTAGTGTATGCAGTGTTTGAGTATGGAACTGAAACAACCGCAAATTAATATGAGTCAGTAGCCCGATGAAAACGGTACCCAGGGCACAAGAAGAGTCCCAGAGTGACTTGTGTCGCCTCAGAGTTGTTTCAGATAACACAGGTAAAATAGGAAAGAAGCGACTCTAGACGACGCTAAGACGACCGAGATGTCACGGTACAAGTCGTCAAAAAATCGTCTTAAGAGTCACCCCAGAGTCGCTAAAGTCCCTGTAGGTGTTATTTTTTCACCGTAACGTTTCAACAAGTAGAGCATGCATTTAAAAAATGTAAATTTATTAATAACACCACGCCATGCATACCGAAATTTTGCCATCAAGATATTACATGTAGGTAAACTAATACTAAAACAAATAACAATTTTAGTACCTCGAGTGCAACAAGTCGACAACACTACTTTCAAGTTTAATTAATGCATTCATAGGTAGCAACAAGATAACTCTTAACAACACCCAACAGCTCATGGAATTAAAAAGTTCACTCAGCCAGTCAATCCACAGAATCAACAAGTTCACTCAAGCCAGTCACTCCACAGAATCAACAAGTTCACTCCGCCAGTCACTCCACAGAATCACCAAGTTCACTCCGCCAGTCACTCCACAGAATCACCAAGTTCACTCCGCCAGTCACTCCACAGAATTGCCAAGATCACTCCGCCAGTCACTCCACAGAATTGCCAAGATCACTCCGCCAGTCACTCCACAGAATCACCAAGATCACTCAGCCAGTCACTCCACAGAATCACCAAGTTCACTCCGACAGTCACTCCACAGAATCACCAAGATCACTCCGCCAGTCACTCCACAGAATTGCCAAGATCACTCAGCCAGTCACTCCACAGAATCACCAAGTTGACTCAGCCAGTCACTCAACAGAATCACCAAGTTCACTCAGCCAGTCACTCAACAGAATCACCTAGATCACTCCGCCAGTCACTCAACAGAATCACCAAGTTTACTCAGTCAGTCACTCCACAGAATCACCAAGTTCACTCAGCCAGTCACTCAACAGAATCACCAAGTTCACTCAGCCAGTCACTCCACAGAATCACCAAGTTCACTCAGTCAGTCACTCCACAGAATCACCAAGTTCACTCAGTCAGTCACTCCACAGAATCACCAAGATCACTCAAGCCAGGCACTCAACAGAATCACCAAGTTCACTCAGTCAGTCACTCCACAGAATCACCAAGTTCACTCAGCCAGTCACTCCACAGAATCACCAAGTTCACTCTGACAGTCACTCCACAGAATCACCAAGTTCACTCAGCCAGTCACTCCACAGAATCACCAAGTTCACTCTGACAGTCCCACCCGTCAGCCTCACCGCCTAGCAGCGAATGTGTCAGCGGCATCCTGGCCAGCAATAGACGAGGAGCCGGACTTCAACGGTCCAGACGGATAGCGCATGGCTCCGGCGTGGTGCCGTTTAGTCTGCGGCGCGGGCGCGGCGGCGGTGGCGGTGTCAGCCAGCTCGGCCGGGTCGATGCTCTTGAGAAAGCGAATGAGATCGCGAGCCAGATTCCAGTCCTCGCGGTCTAGAGCAGCGTCCAACAGTAAAGTGGCGTGCTGCTTGCTAACAATGGGTTTCTCGGTGTTCTCCAGTATGAGCAGGTAGGACGCGGCGGTCTTCAATTGGCCATTAACTAAGCTCACTTCGAATAGGTCTTTAGGACTGCCAACATTGGCGAATAGGTAGGGCCAGAGTGATACTTCGGTTTTCCTGGCGCACCTGGCCACGGTGTCCAGGTATTGGGCTGGGAACTCTTGTACAAAGGCCACCACCCTGGGCAAGAGAGGGTCCGGCACCGGCTCCTTGCTGGTGGCTTCCTCTTCTAGGACTTCGTGTAGTAGCAGCTCCAGGCAGTGGTTGAAGTAGGTGAGATGGGCGCTGGACTTGGCTATGTGCAGGGCGTGGTGGCCAAGACTGAAAGTGGACCAGGGATTAACCGATTGAGTCACTTTTGCGGAGCGGCTCAGATCTACTAAGGCGCATTGTTTGGAGTATGAAGGCGGATGGTGAGTGCAGACAGGTAGAGATAGGGGTAGACAGTGAGATTTAGACAGTAGATGGTGAGATGCAGACAGGTAGAGATAGGGGTAGACAGTGAGATTTAGACAGTAGATGGTGAGATGCAGACAGGTAGAGATAGGGGTAGACAGTGAGATTTAGACAGTAGATGGTGAGATGCAGACAGGTAGAGATAGGGGTAGACAGTGAGATTTAGACAGTAGATGGTGAGATGCAGACAGATGAGGACAGAGTAGACAGTGAGATTTAGACAGTAGTAGATGGTGAGATGCAGACAGGTAGAGATAGGGGTAGACAGTGAGATTTAGACAGTAGATGGTGAGATGCAGACAGATGAGGACAGAGTAGACAGTGAGATTTAGACAGTAGAAGATGGTGAGATGCAGACAGGTAGAGATAGGGGTAGACAGTGAGATTTAGACAGTAGACGGTGAGATGCAGACAGACGAGGACAGAGTAGACAGTGAGATGCAGACAGACGAGGACAGAGTAGACAGTGAGATGCAGACAAGTAGACCGGGAGTAGACAGTGAGATTTACAATTATTAAACAGTATGACTGGCAGCAGATTGATGACTCACTTTTTCCGCAGCAACTGTTTGACAATATGATTAAGGAAAATTTGACTCTGAAATGAAAACAAATTGAATAGATACACAGTGACGTACCGTAAATGAAGAATAAATAGAATTCCAACGCAGCCAAATCAATTCTTACAGTTTTCTCAATGACATTGAAGGGCATCAAAGCCAGAGGCGAGATATTATCGGACGGCCCGGAGACTCGACCCTGGGACAGGGTCAGGCCAATCGACTGGGAGACTTCGTTAATACAGCTCAGGAATAGGACCTCCTCAAACAGTACAACTGCGGACGGTTAAGGGATTAGGGGATTTTGATAATCCACAGAATTTCCAACAATCCCAACCCTTTTAACACAGAAAAATCTCCCTTTAGCTCACCTAGCGGATAAATCTCAACGCAGAATGGCAGCATAATCCGTTTGGACAGGTAGCCTTTAGACTCGCGATTCGATGATACCAGCGGTAGCCAGACTCGCATGCCCTGCAGGTGTGTTTAATGAGCACGATTGAGATATTTTGCATATTGGAATACACAGCTTTATTGTTCATGATACGGACATTATCGGCCAGACCAGAGAGGAAAAAGATCAGTGAAGGATTAGGACAGGATTAGGACAGGATCAATAGGGGATTAGGGCAGGATTAAGAAGGGATTAGGACAAGATCATGAAGGGATTAGGACAGTATCAATAGGGGATTAAGACAGGATCAATAGGAGATTACGACAGGATCAATAGGGGATTAGGACAGGATCAATAGGGGATTAGGACAGGATCAATAGAGGATTAGGACAGGATCAATAGGAGATTAGGACAGGATCAATAGGAGATTAGGACAGGATCAATAGGGGATTAGGACAGGATCAATAGGAGATTAAGACAGGATCAATAGGGGATTAGGACAGGATCAATAGGGGATTAGGACAGGATCAATAGGAGATTAAGACAGGATCAATAGGGGATTAGGACAGGATCAATAGGAGATTAAGACAGGATCAATCGGGGATTAAGACAGGATCAATAGGGGATTAGGACAGGATCAATCGGGGATTAGGACAGGATCAATAGGAGATTAAGACAGGATCAATCGGGGATTAAGACAGGATCAATAGGGGATTAGGACAGGATCAATAGGGGATTAGGACAGGATCAATCGGGGATTAAGACAGGATCAATAGGGGATTAAGACAGGATCAATCGGGGATTAAGACAGGATCAATAGGGGATTAAGACAGGATCAATAGGGGATTAAGACAGGATCAATAGGGGATTAAGACAGGATCAATAGGGGATTAGGACAGGATCAATAGGGGATTAAGACAGGATCAATAGGGGATTAAGACAGGATCAATAGGGGATTAAGACAGGATCAATAGGGGATTAAGACAGGATCAATAGGGGATTAGGACAGGATCAATAGGGGATTAGGACAGGATCAATCGGGGATTAGGACAGGATCAATAGGAGATTAAGACAGGATCAATCGGGGATTAAGACAGGATCAATAGGGGATTAGGACAGGATCAATCGGGGATTAAGACAGGATCAATAGGGGATTAGGACAGGATCAATAGGAGATTAAGACAGGATCAATAGGGGATTAAGACAGGATCAATAGGAGATTAAGACAGGATCAATCGGGGATTAAGACAGGATCAATAGGGGATTAAGACAGGATCAATGGGGGATTAAGACAGGATCAAGAGGGATTAAGATTAGATAAAAAGAGATTAGGACATAATCAATTGGGATTAGAAGACACCTAGAGGATTAGGATCAGACATTCAGATGATTGTTCGGGACTATGCAATTAAAGTATTGTAGACAGACAGAGTACTTTAAGAATACAAAATACAATAGGCAAACCTGAGACCCGCAGTTCAGCCAGATCGAGTCGGTCACGTGACGCTGCCGCTGAGCGGGAGTTTTAGGCCGATGCGGCGGTGTCCACACAATTTCAACATTAGTTGCAATCACCATTGGCGAGCAGAATGGCAGCGGCCTAGCAACCGGTGAGCCAATCACAGCCGACGAGGCCAGCTGATGCTGTTCGTAAGCCGCCGCAGTTGCCGCGGTCACCGGCATGAGCCCGCCGCGATCGCGCTGAAAGAAGTACAGCCTGCCAGAATAGTTCACTAGCACTGACTCCGGATGCTGCTGTCCGCCTGACTGATGACGGCTGCGACCGGCCAAGTCAGCCGAGTCAAAGGAGGCGCTGACGCCGCCGCCGCCTCCGCTAGCCGATGGGAAAGCGCCGCCAATCTCGGAGCGCAGATTAGTTAAACAGATTTGCAATACGCAGCCGGCGTCAAGCATATAACTGGATAGGCTTAATTCTTGCACGTGACTCAGCTTAGCCTGGCCGTCAGATTCGGACAGGGCAAACATGTCTAACTGACAGTTGGCGCTCAGCAGCACCAGCTGGTTTCCAAGGAGATTCACCAGCTGCGGTTGGCGCACGTGCTGGGCTAGCCGGTGAATGCAGGCCTGGGCATTGTCTAGGCGAGACTGCCGAGGGTACACGCGCAGCTGAGGGAATCGGAATTGGGGCGGCTTTTGTGCTGTGCGAGAATTTCTTATTGAGTTAAGGGGGATTTGTTGTCTTTTGAGAGATGAATCTCTCATCCGTTAAAGTAGAATTTCTCATAATGAAGGGGGATTTCTCGTTTATAATAAGGGGGAATCTTTCGTTTATCCTTGTAATGAAGGGCATATCTCTCATCTATAATGAAGGGGAATTTCTCATCTTTAATGAAGGGGGAATTTCTTATCTATAATAAAGGGGGGATTTCTCATTTATACTTGTAATGAAGGGCAAATCTCTTATCTATAATAAAGGGGAATTTCTCATCTTTAATGAAGGGGGAATTTCTCATCTATAATGAAGGGGGAATTTCTCATCTTTAATGAAGGGGGAATTTCTCATCTATAATGAAGGGGGAATTTCTCATCTTTAATAAAGGGGGAATTTCTCATCTATAATGAAGGGGGAATTTCTCATCTTTAATGAAGGGGGAATTTCTCATCTATAATGAAGGGGGAATTTCTCATCTTTAAAAAGAGGAATCTCTCATCTAGAATGAAGGGGTATTTCTCAGCTTTAAAAAGAGGAATATCTCATCTACAATGAGAGGGAATTTCTCATCCTTAAAAACCGAATTTCAATTGACAATGAAAAGTAATTTCTCACCTCGGCTCGGCCGCTCTCTAAGCTAACATCGCTCATGCAGATATAGTCGGCGCCCCACCAGACTAAGCCGCCTTGCACTGTGAAGCTGCGCTCCTGCGTTTCGTTGCCAAATAATTTCCATTTTCGAGTAGCGATGGCGTAGTGCAGGAAGCCTCGGCTGCCGGCCACGGCCAGGTAACGGCCGCCTTCGTCTATGCTCACGTGCTGCGGCAGAGGGGTGCGTTGGGGGCTTAACGGTGACATGGAGGCAATCTCGCGTAATTGAGGAGCTGGGGGAGGGTTAAAGGAGGGTCGTGGGAAGGACTAGGGAGGGTCATAGGAGGGCTATTGGAAGAAAAGGGAAGGCGGCAGGGAGGGTCATTGGATGGTCAGGAGATGTTTATTGAAAGGCCAGGGGAGGATCATTGGCAGGTCAGAGAAGGATCATGAAATGTCAGGGGAGGGTCATTGGAAAGTCAGGGGAGGAGGGTCTTTGAAGGTCAGAGGAGGGCCGTGGAATGTCAGGAGAGGGTCAGTGGATGGTCAGGGGAGGAGGGTCATTAGAAGGTCAGGGGAGGAGTCGGAGGACAAGGATCCATTTAAAAGGCAGTAAGGTCCCGCATATGCCGGTGACACTCGCAACACACTGAAACTCACCCGTATAGGCCAGTGAGCGGCAGTATACAGGGCCGGCAGGCAGGCAGTGTGCCAGTTTTTACTGCCGCCGTAGAGCTGAGCGGGCTCAGCGCCGCTAGTATGAGGATGATGCGGCGATAGGAACACCCGATCGGGGCCGCACTGCACAATATGCCGCAGATTGCCCTGGCAAGGATTATCAACTAATCCGGACTTGACAAAGCTATACAGAGACAGGCCGCCTCGTTCGGTGATGGTAGCCATGAGGTAGCCGCTGCAGCACCAGCAGGCGTCGATAAGGCCCGCTGCTGGCGAGGCCGGAGCCGGAATGGACAGCAGCAGGAAGCCGCCAGCTGTCCAGAGGGCGATGTGTCCCCTGTCCCACAGGCCTAGCAGAACCGCACAGTCTGGAGTCCATCTCAGAGCCAATAGCTGGGTCTGTTGGCCAGCTGCCAGACCCAGCCCCGGCGGATGGTGCTTCGGCGTCAGGCGGAACCGATTGCTCATTGCGAATGCGCCAGTATCGTCGTCGGCGGTGAATATGACGACGTCGGTGCCGCGGCCTCCGAATGCAACGGTTCGATATTTATTATTGACCGACATGCAGGTGGCGTACTTCAGATTCTCGGCTAGGATGCCTTCGACCAGCTGGATTTTAAATATTAGATATTTTAGTGTGTTGTGCTTCATATCAATTGTGTCTCTTCATATGCATGCAATGTCTTTTTAATGTAGCTTTTGTCTCTGTCTCATGTAGCCTTGTGACTGTCTGCCGCTTTCTACTTGCATCATTGTCTTGTTCCTGTGTCTAGCTTGTGCTTTTCATGTGTCCGTCCGTATCTTAGTGTGTCTAACAATGTATCTGCCAGTATCTTGATGTGTCTGCCAGTATTTTTGTGTCTGCCAGTATCTTGATGTGTCTGTCAGTATCTTTATGTGTCTGCCAGTATCTTGATGTGTCTGCCAGTATCTTTGTGTCTGTCAATATTTTTATGTGTCTGTCAGTATCTTTATGTGTCTGCCAGTATCTTTGTGTCTGCCAGTATCTCAATGTGTCTGTCAGTATCTTCATGTGTCTGCCAGTATCTTGATGTGTCTGCCAGTATCTTCATTTGTCTACCCGTATCTTCATGTGTCTACTAGCATCTTGATGTGTCTGTCAGTATCTTTATGTCTGCCAGTATCCCGATGTGTCTGTCAGTGTCTTCATGTGACTGTCAGTATCTTTATGTGTCTGTCAGCATCTTGATGTGTCTGCCAGTATCTTCATGTGTCTGTCAGTATCTTAATGTGTCTGCCAGTATCTCAATGTGTCTGTCAGTATCTTGTTGTGTCTGCCAGTATCTTAATGTGTCTGCCAGTATCTTAATGTGTCTGTCAGTATCTTTATGTGTCTGCCCGTATCTTTATGTGTCTGCCAGAATATTTATGTGTCTGCCAGTATCTTGATGTATCTGTCAGTATCTTGATGTGTCTGCCAGTATCTTAATGTGTCTGTCAGTATCTTGATGTGTCTGCCAGTATCTCAATGTGTCTGTCAGTATCTTGATGTGTCTGCCAGTATCTTAATGTGTCTGCCAGTATCTTAATGTGTCTGCCCGTATCTTAATGTGTCTGTCAGTATCTTGATGTGTCTGCCAGTATCTTTATGTGTCTGCCAGCATATTTATGTGTCTGCCAGTATCTTGATGTGTCTGCCAGTATCTTCATGTGTCTGTCAGTATCCCGATGTGTCTGTCAGTATCTTGATGTGTCTGCCAGTATCTTCATGTGTCTACCCATATCTTCATGTGTCTACTAGCATCTTGATGTGTCTGTCAGTATCTTGATGTGCCTGCCAGTATCTTCATACGTCCTACTAGAACAGAAAGAACATAAAATGAATAATACCGAACTGAACGCGCACCTTCTGGTCCAGCTTAGTAGCCGAGTTAGTAGCCAGCAGGGCAGCCTTGCCATTGGACAGCAGCAGCACGAAAACGCCTAAACTTGGACTGAACTCCAAGTGGCGACAGTGCAGGCCCTCCTCGGCGAGTCTAGTTGCTCTTGAATGCTCCAGATCGTAGAAAAACGTCACCTGACGCAGATCTACAGACTGATGTTGATTCTGTTGCTGCTGCTGATTCTGCTTTTCGCTAACAATGACAGACTGCGAGGCGCCGCCATTCCAGCGCAACCGACGAATTAGGCCATCTTTAGTAGCCACAATCAGGTCGTCTTTGAAGTGGCACATTGACGTCACCTGACTGCCCAGGTGGATTGCGTCAGACAGGCGAAGCGAAACCAGAGGCTGACGGCCGGGAGCCGACTTGCCTGTTCGACCCTGCCGGCTGGAGCGATCAGTTGGAGTGGGAGATATACGATCGGGGCAGATAGACAGAATCGGGAGCGGATAGCCGGAGGATCAGAGGGCGGATAGCCGGAGGATCGGGGGCGGATAGCCGGAGGATCAGAGGGCGGATAGCCGGAGGATCGGGGAGCGGATAGCCGGAGGATCAGAGGGCGGATAGCCGGAGGATCGGGGGCGGATAGCCGGAGGATCAGAGAGCGGATAGCCGGAGGATCAGAGGGCGGATAGCCGGAGGATCGGGGAGCGGATAGCGGGAGGATCAGAGGGCGGATAGCCGGAGGATCGGGGGCGGATAGCCGGAGGATCGGGGGCGGATAGCCGGAGGATCGGGGGCGGATAGCCGGAGGATCGGGGAGCGGATAGCCGGAGGATCAGAGGGCGGATAGCCGGAGGATCGGGGTGGAAAGCCGGATCGGGGGTAGATAGCTGGAGGCGGATAGCAGGCCGATCGGGGGCGGATAGCCGGAGGATCGGGGAGCGGATAGCCGGAGGATCGGGGGCGGATAGCCGGAGGATCAGAGGGCGGATAGCTGGAGAATCGGAGTGGAAAGCCGGAGGATCGGGGGTAGATAGCTGGAGGCGGATAGCAGGCCGATCGGGGGCGGATAGCCGGAGGATCGGGGAGCGGATAGCCGGAGGATCGGGGAGCGGATAGCCGGAGGATCGGGGGCGGATAGCCGGAGGATCGGGGAGCGGATAGCCGAAGGATCGGGGGCGGATAGCCGGAGGATCGGGGAGCGGATAGCCGGAGGATCGGGGGCGGATAGCCGGAGGATCGGGGAGCGGATAGCCGGAGGATCGGGGCGGATAGCTGTAGGATCAGGGGCGCGTAGCAGGAGGATCGGGGGCGGATAGCTGGAGGTTGCAGCTGAGCTATATTTTAGAATCATATAGCAACTATTACTATTATCCAACAATAATGATCATATGGTACTACTGCCACTATCCATACTAGTAGGAACAGTTGAATATGACTCACACATCCATGTCGGACACCAATACAGAGCTGTCGCCATCGCCTAAGTCGACAGTGAGAATTAGAATGTAGCCTAGAGTTGTCTGAAATATATTAATAATTAAATTTATAAACGTAAATAACCTTTAAAAATAAATTATCTAGCAAAATTCCTTTTAAATCAATTGGCTATTTGATTACCGAAGCAGCTAGAATAGTGTTGGTCTGGCTGAGCAGAACCAGTTGAGTCTCGCCATAGTGATTGACAGACTCTTGAGACCTGTTGTAGGAGCACAGCTGGATGCAGGTCTGAAATGGGCAAATTCAATGCAAATCAGTACAGGAACAAGATGAATCAGTACAGGAACAAGATGAATCAGTACAGGAACAAGATGAATCAGTACAGGAACAAGATGAATCAGTACAGGAACAAGATGAATCAGTACAGGAACATGATGAATCAGTACAGGAACAAGATGAATCAGTACAGGAACAAGATGAATCAGTACAGGAGAAAGAATGAATCAGTACAGGAACAAGATGAATCAGTACAGGAACAAGATGAATCAGTACAGGAACAAGATGAATCAGTACAGGAACAAGATGAATCAGTACAGGAGAAAGAATAAATCAGTACATGAGAAAGTTGAATCAGTACAGAAACAAGAATAATCAGTACAGGAATAATATTAATCAGTACAGAAACAAGATTAATCAGTACAGAAACAAGATGAATCAGTACAGAAAGAATATGAATAAGTACAGAAAAACAAGGTTAATCTCATTACAGGAAAGGCACATCACAAAAAGCAATTATATATCAGGCCTTCAAAATTGAAACCATATAATGCTACAATAAGTAGACTAAAATGTCTATACATATGCTATGTAACATATTGTAACACTTACCCTGACATTGTAAATGTAAAATGAATAGTCAGAAGCAAACAACACAAGATGTGGATGCTCATCAAATGTCTGCAGAAATTGATGGCCTGAAATTATTTTTTAATCATTTTATTTTTTATTAACTACTATTAGTAGCTTAAAACTTTAAATGCACTTCTGAAAACTGTTACTCACTTAGTAGGCGATTTTTCCAGGAATATCCAATACAATTAGTAAGCAGCTGCGGCCATCCTGATAGAAAGTACATGCTCACTACTGGCACTTGATTAATATGCTCATTGCTGCAATGGGCAAATTGATTTGGTGAAACTTAGTTTATCACCATTTTAAATGAATAAAATATTTAAATTTTAAGACAATTGATAATAAGATCTATAAAAACAAAAAATTTTAATGCAATAAAAATAATTGCTAAGGTCAAGGGTAAATTGAAAAATTGATGAAATCTTAATATTTTTTTTAAATTATCATTTAGATTTTTCTTACTTTTTATTAAAGTAAAATGCAAAGCTAAGTTGTATGGCTAATATAATTTCAAAGGTTATGCATATATATATTTAAATATATATATATATAGTAGTCTATATATAGGCAGTGTATATTTATAATCTCTAATGATCTTAACTTTTCCTACAATAACAAAAATTCTTTGCCAAAGCTTGGACTACTCTTAACAAATCATTTGCCAAAATGGCAAGCTTTAGTCAAAATGGTCACTGCAAAATATTTTTTGTCAAAAGTTCCTTTGCTAATTTGGGTTAAAACTGTCCCAAATAGTATTACTTTGCATTATATCTCTCATTCTCATTCTAATGACTTGGAGAAATATAAAACTTAAGCAATAATATATTTCTTACAATCTTATATCTAAAGCTGAGTGGATCAATCGACTGACTGGGTTTAACATGTATATCCTCCTAGACAGCTGCCAACTCAAATGCAGGACTTATATATATCAATGCAGAATTTTCTTATGCAACAATAGGCTATTTAAATGTTGAAATTTTCAAAATTAAGTCTGTTAAAAAAACAGAAAACTGTTTTCTTAACCTTCTTTGGCCACTTTTTCTGCTTTGAACTAAAAATTCAGAGCATCAAACTGAAAATTTGCATCAATTTTGAGTGATTGCGCCACAACTTTTTCCTATCTTGGCAGTGTAGGTATTTTCTCTCCAGTGGGGTGGATAGGGCATTCTAAGTGGCTGCATGTGTACACTTGGACCCTTGCTAACTGGCAGGCAGTGAAATTCAATGCGTAAACTTGCGAGCCTCTCACTGTAGCAGGCAGTGAATGTACACTAAAAAATACAATGCTTTAAACTGGGAAATTTCAAACACAAACTGTTCCTCAAGTTTTGAACTTTGAGAGAAAAGACTTATATTGCTGGAAAGATCTTTCAATGCTGAGTTTGGGGATATAAGTTGTTTGCTTTAAGTATGAAAACTAAAAGCACAGCATTCAAAAACGATTTCTATACTTATAACTTTCTGCAAAGATTGTACTTATTTTTGCAAGATGCAATAGATAAATTTGGAGGCTTCAACTGCCACTGTGTATTAGAGGGTTGATTTAGATTTTGCAATCAATTTGTTAACTTTAACTGAGACTCATACTGACTAAAAAATCATTTTTGCAATCAATTGATTCAATTGGTTCAATTTTTTTATTATCGGCACCTTTTAATGGGCGGCACAGTGTAGCTCTAACCCTAACCACTGAATCCTTTTTTGTATATATATATTTAAGACAGACAATTAGAAAGCCTTTTTAATACACTCCAATTGTTGATTAAATTGATGGATTTCTGCTTGAAGGAGATAATATTGATAGATTTTTGTTTAATGGAGGGAATTTTGATAAATATTGCAATTCATGGAAAGGATTTTGATATATTTAAGTTTCATAGAGAGGATTTGATGGATTTAAGTTTCACAGAGAGAATTTTGATAGATTTAAGTTTCATAGAGAGGATTTTGATGGATTTATATTTCACGAAGAGGATTTTGATGGATTTAAACTTTACAGAAAGGATTTTGATGGATTTAAGTTTCACAGAGAGGATTTTGATGAATATCTGTTTCACAGAATGAATTTTGATGAATATCAGTTTCACGGAGAGGATTTTGATGGATTTAAGTTTCACAGAAAGGATTTTAATGAATATCAGTTTCACGGAGTGAATTTTGGTGAGTATCAGTTTTACGGAGAGGATTTTGATGGATTTAGGTTTCACAAAAATATTGATAAATATCTATTTCATGGAGAGAATTCTGAGTTATATTATTATTAAATATTATATTGAATATTATATTGAATATTGATAATATTCAATAATAAATATTAATAAATATTAATATCAATATTATATTATATTATATATTATATTATATATTATATATTATATATTATATTATATTAATATCAATATTAATAAATATTGAATATTATATTAAAACCAATTAGTATTAGACTTAAGACTTTTAAAGTGAACCTAAGATTAAGTTAATTTATTTAATCAAATTGATAGATTTTGCCTAGGCCTTTAAGTACAATTTTTTGGCTGATGCATTTGAAAAAGTTATATATATAAACTTGCCTTTTACTTTGGGCCTAGTCTCTAATATTATATATGATTATGATATTAGGTTGATACCTGGGTTTTTTATATGCTTGGATGCATAGTTTGGATGGGAACTAGTTTTTTGATGACAGGTTGACTTGGCAACAACCAATTTGGCGAGAAGTCAATTTGGCAACAGTCAGTTCGGCAACATATAAGGGGGGGAGGTTGAAACAGGGCAGTAATTTGTCATCCATTGCGTTGAGTTTGCATATTTACTCTGATTCCAGAATAAGACAAAATGGTAAGTCTCACATACCACCATATATGTTTTCCCAGAGTAAATCACACCTGCTAATGTAAAAAAATGTGCCATAGAATGGTAGAGTAGAAATTGAAATTGCATTCAGTTAATTTAATTCAATGCTCAATTTTACATGTAATTGAGACAAAGGGACCATTACATTGTATGCAAGAAGATACACAATGAGGTCAGGCTACTGAATCTGCAAACCAAAAGTGGTGAGCTCTTCTTGCCTGATAATCGTGACATCAATATTGACATTGACAGCTGCTGAGTGCTTTGAGGCTAAAATAGAAGTTCAGCTAGTGATTGAAAGGTTGCACAAGGCATAAGACACAATTTGCTTCGGATCGGCTGGTAATTAAAGAGTGTGCCATAGACAATGTCATCCAACACACAGCCAAGAAAACTGCCAGATTGAAACAACAGGCAGAGCATGCTTCGCTTGTTCATCTCCCCAATGTTCCAAAAAAAGAAAAAAAATTGACAACTCACTACACTTGTACTATGACTACTATGCTATTGAACACTGAACATTGAAAAGTTGTCATTCCGATTATTATTCAGTATCTTTACTAGTTATCACTTTGGTATTTCTAGGTGGGATTGGTTTCCAACTGTTATTGTTGGCATTTATCATTGGTGTTACAATATATTAGTAATATCTATGATGAAAATGCCCTGTGTTTTTTTCTATCAGCATTCTTTGTCCCAATGCTTAGTGGCAACACATGGTACATGATATACAATGGTACAAGTACTATATGACAATTCAATTCTATGTGCAGGCATCTCCAAAAAACAGTATACTCATCTTAAAGTCTGTTGCTTAATTTGACTAGAAGTGCAAACAATGCAATCAACAAATATAGGCAACAAAGAAAAGTAGAAAAAAATGCACTTACTCTGAGTCCAAGACTCCAAGGGGGTGTATACGCATCTCTTTGAAAATGTGTTATTCAGCATGATTAAAACAAAATTACCTTACTTGAATTGAATGGCAAGGACTATAATAGCAATATTTTAAAATTTAACTAGTGTCATATATAGCTTTCTATATATGACATTATATTTATTACTTCAGTATACTTAAGCTTTCTATATACTTTAGCATTCACCAAATTGGCTGTTGCCAAATTGGTTGTTGCCTAATTAACTGCAAGCTATTTGGATCATATATTAGTATATATCAGGTCTAATTCTAGAGACTTAGTATTATAAGACAACAACATTATAAGACCTTGTTTGTCTATTAAATCTAAAAAATATGTCATTGAAATAGTCCATAGACATAATGTTTCCACTGTGTCATGTATAATATACTAGGTAACTAGGTTATATCACTTTTATGCTAATGTACACCAAAAAATGGCAAGTACCCCAGTATATGCATATGTATGTCACCTAAACTCATATGCAAAGTATGCAGATGTCTCTTGAATTTTGAAATTGTATCCTAAAACTAAAAGTAGGCCTAGGTGAATTTTAGGTGTAGTCTCATTACCTATTTTTCCTTTTTAATATTTATCATAGCAGGAAGTTTTGATATATAAAATGATAAATGAGGTTAAGGCATTTATTTGGATAGGCTACAAGAAATGATAGCATAACTATGGTTTTGTTTGTTATATTATTTCTTGTTTCAAATTTGTTCCAGTGTACAAAGAAATGGCTGGATGACCACCGGCTCCTACGACAATCATTCCACGCATCTGTAAACCACCGGCTCCATTTTGTAGACCCCTAGGACCCAAAGGTTCATACGAACACTATCGAGGGAACGTGGACACATTGCAAGGCAAAGTTTTGCAACATGTACAGGACGAATGATGGTCTATTTGAAACTCATCTGCAGGAATTTCTGTGGCGCCGTCTATTTCCACGGAATGTGTTTGGCAACTTTCTCTACTAGGTGTCACATTATTATCACCTCTAATTATCTTTCTTGTGACTTCAAACTCTAATTTGAACTTTTTTGGTGGTGGGTCCTCTTTTCTGAACTTCTCCGAGTATGGTTTGTCGTAATCTCTAATAACTTGTCACTTTTTTAAATAAAATAATATAATGAACAAAACCATAGTTATGCCGAAATGATGTATAGACATGACATGTCTAGATGTTGCCAGTTTCTAAAGTAAGAGAAATTGCACCCTGAGCCTTAAAATTGCACCCTGTACTGTACCTGTACCCAACTTCTTTGTCTTTGGAGAAAAAAAATCCTGGTTAATACAATAAAGAACAGTGTACTATGTCATGGCTATTAGACTGCATATTTACAATAACAATAGGCAAAACATATTGGCGTATAATATATTGGCGTATAAAAGTAGGTAAACGTAAATCATTATAATTTAGGTATATTTTACAATGCAAATTGGTGTAGTAATGGCGCTGGTATATTATATAAATGGAATTTGAAAAAAAAATTATTAAATCGTTTACAAAGCAAAAACATTGCGAATCTGAATTCTGAAATTAGTTAGTTTAACAAGCTTGACATGCACTGTCTTTGTCTAAGAAAAATAAGACGCAACAAGGTCAAGATATCGAACGAATTAGATGGCTTCAGCCTTTTAATAACTTAAATAATCATTCAATAACGAGAGCTGGTGCTGTGTTGTGCAGCATTTAAAGTCTATTCTAAAAAATGAGCATTTTAAAATCAAGGACGACTTAAGTAGAAGGACGGGAAACCTCGTTTCTTAGAAATTTTTTGAAGGCACTTTTTCCCGAAAAAATACACTGAGGAGATAGGAAATTTTCATTTTTTCAGCACAAAAATTGCTATAACTTTTGATAGGAGGCAGATCCAGTGTTGATCTTTTGATATGTTGTGCCTTTTTTATTGCTTTATCGATATTTATAAAGCTTTCCGTTCAGAAAATTAGGATTCTATGTTAATTTTTTATTCTACGTATATTTTCATGTGTCTTGTGCTTGAAATACATTAGAATGCCACGGCTTGGCTCTTTGATTTTATGAGTCTATTTTACCCTTCTTACCTGACTGTATAGCAAATAGTCGTAACATAGATGATAAAATAGATTCATAAAACCAAATATTAGAGCTGTGTCATGCATTTTTGTGATTTTTAGATACAGGAAATATACGTAGAATAAAAAATTAACATAGAATCCTAATTTTCTGAACGGAAAGCTTTATAATATCGATAGAGCAATAAAAAGGCACAACATATCAAAAGATCAACACTGGATCTGCCTCCTATCAAAAGTTATAGCAATTTTTGTGCTGAAAAAATGAAAATTTCCTATCTCCGCAGTGTATTTTTTCGGGAAAAAGTGCCTTCAAAAATTTTCTAAGAAACGAGGTTTCCCGTCCTTCTACTTAAGTCGTCCTTGGTATTTTAAACAATATTTAAAATATTAGTATAACAATAAACTATCAACTGTACGCCATGGGTAAAATAATATTATTTGTATTACAAGCTACTCTATTAGATGGCAAATTTCTTTTATTTTTTATTTTACTGTAGCGACGTCTCACTTAGTACAAAAAACTTCTCTAGATAGCCATCTAGAAAGCTATGCTAACTAGGCTGTCACGAGGAGGTTAATCGTGATTAATCGTGATCGGTAGATCAAGATAATTTTTGACGTGAGGCAAACTATCTTAGCCTCTTCAAAATCGTTACCGTAGATCATGATCCTACTATATCGGGGGGGGGGGTTCAAAACCTAAATTCCGTATCGCTGAAAGACGGAATCTTTCGGAAGCTCGAATTTTCATATCATGTCAAAAACTCTTGCTTCTGCACCAGCTACATACATGTATAACAACTCAGACGTTCGGAATGGAAGATGGTGGTGGGTCGTGCCCCCCACCCCCCTAACTTTTTAAATTTTGGTCATGCGCGCAGCAAGTTTACCATATATGCACCCCCACTTTTTGAGCGACCCTTGACGCATTTTCATATGCCTGATCGATTAGATATATGATATTTTTTAATTACACTTTACATCTCTGACTTTATCTATGCCTATTGCGCTACCCCCCGGTCGTCAACAGAATTGTTGTCTACCCCATCCCCTCACTTTTTAAAACGTTCCGACGCTTATGTAACAACTTAAACGAATTTGATGGATCATGTGAAATTTAGAGCTTATGCGCATATGAAGTCAAATTTTGCTATCGTCGTGAAAAGTATGAAGAATACTTTTCGACGATTTGTAGTTTTCGAACTAGTGAAACTGACCAAAAATTTGTCTTTTGTCCTTTTTTCTCTGGTGGAGAGTATAAGGTCAGCCGATCCCTTGAGCAAATTGACTCCCCTTGGATCCGCGCTAGTGTCGTCCTCGATCTGGTTCCAATGCAAAAATTGGCAAAAATTAAAGTATACCCTGAGTCACCTTGACATACGGGAGCACTAGACAGAAGCGGATCCAGAAAATTTTGAACGGGGGGGCGCAGACTACTAAATTAAGGCTCATATATAATATGCATATCATGTACAAGTATATGTTACATGATAATGTGTATTTTCCATAGGCCTATAAAAAAATCGAACTCAACGGGGGGGGGCGTGCCCTGTGCGCCCCCCTCTAAATCCGCCATTGGCACGAGAATGAATTGCCTGCCGAGTTTCCCGCAATGCTTTTTTCCCACGGGATTCTGAGGAGCATTTGATCGGAGTGGCGGCACGCTGAAAGACATTTATATACCAAGGACTACTAGACTTGAAGAACGCAACACTTGCAAATCGTGCAAAAATAGTTGAAGGCCGATTATTAAAATGTCTGCTGTATCTCCGAATCGGTTGCATGTAGAAGGTTAATTTTTTCGCCAGATTGTTGAGATTGTTGACAATTTATAACCTGTAAATTGATCGAAGTGGCTTGCGAGTGGCAGCAGAATTTTGCAAGCAAATATAGTTGTACCGAGACCTTCGAAAATCGGCCTTCAACTATTTTTACACGAATCGAGAGTGTTACGGCAGTTACGTCCTATATAACGAAGTGTTTCGAGTGGTCCTTGTTATATTGGCCCCGCAAACTTTGACTTCAGGCTATGCGTACATCATGATGTGGCAACGAACTGCAACGTGGTCTTGCATACGGCTGCCGCGACAGCACTTAACTAGCCAGATTAGTTCTGCTATAGAGAGATTCTTTTTAAATTAACAAAGAAAAAATATATAGGTCGTTACGTTTTAATACTGGCATCGAGTTGTGAGTCATTGAGACGCAAATCAAGGTAAAAAGAAAGTTGCGTGCTCCTACTTTCAGTAGAGCTATTTGCACATTCCGTCTATTAAATCGTAAAACTGTATTTTGTAACTTTAGTACAAAATATATAGATTATTTTACAGAAAAATATTTAGGTTTTAGGTTCTTTTATTATAAGACGCCTTTTAGACAGGCAATTTACCGTGTTTCTGAACGAATTTTCCAGATTGAGCGAAATTTGTATGTCTAGACAGTAGATGCTACGAAAACAAGGGCTTTTGCTTTGTATATGATTCAGTTTTCTTATTAAAAATATTTAATTTATGTAATTTTTTTATCGCTTCTCGGCCTTATTGGCTAAGATCAAAGTGTAGTTTGACGACTGGACGGCCAGCCTGGAGTGGCGCGACCCGCTGTCCGGAACTATCCAGCGCTGTGACAGAGCGGCAGCAATCACCCGGAGGCTTCACCAGGTGGTCAGGGCAGCGCACACGGCGGCCTGGCGCGGGTGCCACTCCCAGGGCCGATTCGCCACGACTGCCACGCACATCGGCAGCCACACCTGGCTGTTCAGCAGCACCGGCATGCGCGCCTGCGACTGGCGCTTCATCCACCGAGCGCGGCTCAACCTGGTGCCCACCAACGCACTCCGGAGACTGGCCGACCCGACATCCGACCCGCGATGCCGCCGCTGCGGAGCCGGCGTCGAGACGCTCGGCCACGTGATCAACAGCTGCCCGGTGCACGCGGCCAGGTGGAGGGACCGCCACGACGGCATCGTCAACGCCGTCGCCACCGCCATCAGCGAGGCCCGCCCAAACGCGACCATCACCACCGACCAGGAGGTCCTTCCCGGCTCTGATCTGCGACCTGACATCAGCATCATGGATCCAGACAGAGGCCGCCGTCTCCTGATCGAAGTCAAGTCGCCGTTCGAGGTCGGGCCGGCCACGTTCCCACGCAAGCACCGAGCCGTATGCCAGAAGTACGCCGGCATCACGCAGCAGCTCAGCGCAGAGGCACCAACGGCCCTGGCGACTTTCTGCATCGGCTCGCTGGGTGCCTGGTCGCCCTTCAACAACGCCATCCTGCGCGCTGCAGGCCTGCGCGAGCGCGACATCCGGCACCTCCAACGACGACTGGCGCTGCACTGCATCCACTGGAGCCGCAACACGTGGGTGGAGCACTGCACCGGCGCACCTCAAATCCACTGATTTAGTGCCGAACTCTGCCAAACTCTGCTCATCTCAGCCCACCCTGTTACCTTTACTTTTACCTGTTTTATTTATCTTCCACTCTGCATTTTTGTTTTACTTTGTTTTTCTTTAATATTTTACTTTTTACTGTCTCGAAGTTCATGCACTCTGTTAGCTATTCTCGCTGCGATTCCGCCTCTCGCGCTCATCCCTGCCACCATCCCGTCTCCTGCGCCTTCACTTTTTCCCACTGTTTTAATTGCATTTATTTCATTGTTTTACTGTTTTACGCATCCTGCGAACCTGTTTTTAGCTACTCTCAGTAGCATCATCGGCTCTTGGCCAAATATTTCCGCTTATATCGCATCGTTTAAATACTTAAATATATTGCCCGACCGTCGGATACTCGTCCGAGGGGCAGGGCCTTTCGCTCTGTTCTTTAGAGATTAATTCCTCTAACGTAGGCCATTGGTCTACTAAGTAATTAATCCGGTTTTTGATGAGTCGGACCAGTGCTTCGTGTTCACACGACCTGATCCACGCGTAGGCCTTGCGCTGCAGTACAGCAAGGATCTGCGCATCTAAGAAATCTAAAATAGCGAAGGCGGAGTCATGGCAGTATCAAGGAGTGCGCGCTGCAGGCCTGCGCGAGCGCGACATCCGGCACCTCCAACGACGACTGGCGCTGCACTGCATCCACTGGAGCCGCAACACGTGGGTGGAGCACTGCACCGGCGCACCTCAAATCCACTGATTTTGTGCCGAACTCTGCCAAACTCTGCTCATTTGCCATGAGCATTTGTCATTTGCCAAACTCTGGCCCACCCTGTTACCTTTACTTTTACCTGTTTTTTTATCTTCCACTCTGCATTTTTGTTTTACTTTGTTTTTCTTTAATATTTTACTTTTTTACTGTCTCGAAGTTCATGCACTCTGTAAGCATTTTTCGCTGTGATTCCGCCTCTCGCGCTCATCCCCGCCGCCATCCCGTCTCCTGCGCCTTCACTTTTTCTCACTGTTTTAATTGCTTACTCCAATGTTTTACTGTTTTACGCATCCTGCGAACCCGTTTTTAGCTACTTCGAGCGCGCACGTCAAATCCTCCGCCGCATCGTCTACCTTCCGACGCAGTCCTCGACAGACTACCTCTACGCCGACAGATGCCACGGCGGCCTTGGCCTGTCCCTAGCGAAGGAGGAGGCAGCCGTCCAGAAGGTCACCGAGGCCATCAGGCGACTCTGCTGCACCGACGCCGCGCTCAGAGAGCTAGCCTGGGCCGAACTGCGCGGCCTGGTCCAACGCCGCCTACGGCTCCGGGCTGCACCTGTTTGACCTCGCGACGTCGCCGACTTCCTCAATGGCGCAGCACTGCCACCCAGCGGAGAAACGGCCAGCTGGTGGTTCCAAGTCCGCCACGCCACCCGCGAGGTGCTCCACGCGACCGGGCTGCGCTTCACCATCAGCAACGACTGGACGGCCAGCCTGGAGTGGCGCTGCAACCGCTCGACCGCTCGAGAAGTGCTGCAACCGCTCGACCTGAAGTTCCGCATTGAGCAGGACTGGACTGTGCGTCTGGAGTGGCGGCACCCGCTGTCTGGGGCGGTCGAGCAGCTCCAACGGATCAGCGCGGCCACGCGCAAGCTGCACGAGGTCGTCAGATCGGCGCACACATCGGCGTGGCGGCAATGCCGCTCCCAGGGCCGCTTCGCGACGACGGCGACACACATCGGCGGGCACACCTGGCTGTTCAACAGCACCGGGATGCGCGTGTGTGACTGGCGCTTCGTACATCGCGCCCGCCTCAACCTCATTCCAACGAATGCGACGCGGCGGCTCGCTGACCCGACAGCCGACGCCCGCTGCAGGCGATGCGGCGCTGAGGCGGAGACCCTCGGTCATGTCCTTAGCGCCTGCCCTGTGCATGCGGGACGATGGAGAGACCGCCACGACGGCGTCGTCAGCGCGATCGCCGGTGCCATCCAGAAGGCCTGTCCGACTGCGACGGTGCTCAACGATCAGGAGGTGCTGCCTGGTTCTGGCCTCCGTCCCGACATCAGCGTCGAGGACCCGGCTCGAGGACGGCGCCTGCTGATCGAAGTCAAGACACCGATGGAGGCCGGCCCGACTACCTATTCGCGTAAGCACCGGGCCGTCTGCGAGAAATACGCTGGCCTGACCCAGCGGCTGAAGGAGGACGCACCTACGGCCCTGGCGACTCTTTGTGTCGGAGCGCTTGGCTCCTGGTCGCCGCACAACAACACCATCCTGCGTGCGGCCGGGCTCGCCGAGCGCGTCATTCGCAGCCTCCAGCGCCAGCTTGCGCTCCACTGCATCCACTGGAGCCGCAATTCGTGGGTGGAGCACTGCACGGGCGCCCCGCAAGCTTTCTGATGCACCTGTGCCTGTGCCTTCGCCTGACCGTTTTGGGTCTCCGCGCTTTCTGACCCCAATTATTGCCCGTTGCTCCTTTTGGGACGTCCGCGCCTGTTTTCACCACCTTTATATCTCATTTATCTATTTTGCATTTAATACTCTCTCACCCATCCTTTTTTTATCCATTTTGGTCTATTTTATTTTATTTCTTTTTTATTTCATCCTTTTGTTTTCGTCTGCTTTTACTGCCACTCCCCTTTTTATCCCGCTTCCCGTTGTCTTCTAAAAGTCTTTTGAAACGCTTTATTCTGCTCAATTTGCTTTAACTTTCGCCGCTCTATTTCTTTTGCATGAGCCCTCGCTCGCCGTCGCCTTTACAATCATCTGTCCTCGCCTACTAATTTCCTTTAATACTTAAATATATTGCCCCCACTCTCGGTAGCTCGTCCGAGGGGCAGGGCCTTTCGCTCTGTTCTTTAGAGATTAATTCCTCTAACGTAGGCCATTGGTCTACTAAGTAATTAATCCGGTTTTTGATGAGTCGGACCAGTGCTTCGTGTTCACACGACCTGATCCACGCGTAGGCCTTGCGCTGCAGTACAGCAAGGATCTGCGCATCTAAGAAATCTAAAATAGCGAAGGCGGAGTCATGGCAGTATCAAGGAGTGCGCGCTGCAGGCCTGCGCGAGCGCGACATCCGGCACCTCCAACGACGACTGGCGCTGCACTGCATCCACTGGAGCCGCAACACGTGGGTGGAGCACTGCACCGGCGCACCTCAAATCCACTGATTTTGTGCCGAACTCTGCCAAACTCTGCTCATTTGCCATGAGCATTTGTCATTTGCCAAACTCTGGCCCACCCTGTTACCTTTACTTTTACCTGTTTTTTTATCTTCCACTCTGCATTTTTGTTTTACTTTGTTTTTCTTTAATATTTTACTTTTTTACTGTCTCGAAGTTCATGCACTCTGTAAGCATTTTTCGCTGTGATTCCGCCTCTCGCGCTCATCCCCGCCGCCATCCCGTCTCCTGCGCCTTCACTTTTTCTCACTGTTTTAATTGCATTTACTCCAATGTTTTACTGTTTTACGCATCCTGCGAACCCGTTTTTAGCTACTTCGAGCGCGCACGTCAAATCCTCCGCCGCATCGTCTACCTTCCGACGCAGTCCTCGACAGACTACCTCTACGCCGACAGATGCCACGGCGGCCTTGGCCTGTCCCTAGCGAAGGAGGAGGCAGCCGTCCAGAAGGTCACCGAGGCCATCAGGCGACTCTGCTGCACCGACGCCGCGCTCAGAGAGCTAGCCTGGGCCGAACTGCGCGGCCTGGTCCAACGCCGCCTACGGCTCCGGGCTGCACCTGTTTGACCTCGCGACGTCGCCGACTTCCTCAATGGCGCAGCACTGCCACCCAGCGGAGAAACGGCCAGCTGGTGGTTCCAAGTCCGCCACGCCACCCGCGAGGTGCTCCACGCGACCGGGCTGCGCTTCACCATCAGCAACGACTGGACGGCCAGCCTGGAGTGGCGCGACCCGCTGTCCAGAACTATCCAGCGCTGTGACAGAGCGGCAGCAATCACCCGGAGGCTTCACCAGGTGGTCAGGGCAGCGCACACGGCGGCCTGGCGCGGGTGCCACTCCCAAGGCCGATTCGCCACGACTGGCGCTTCATCCACCGAGCGCGGCTCAACCTGGTGCCCACCAACGCGCTCCGGAGACTGGCCGACCCGACATCCGACCCGCGATGCCGCCGCTGCGGAGCCGGCGTCGAGACGCTCGGCCACGTGATCAACAGCTGCCGGTGCACGCGGCCAGGTGGAGGGACCGCCACGACGGCATCGTCAACGCCGTCGCCACCGCCATCAGCGAGGCCCGCCCAAACGCGACCATCACCACGACCAGGAGGTCCTTCCCGCTCTGATCTGCGACCTGACATCAGCATCATGGATCCAGACAGAGGCCGCCGTCTCCTGATCGAAGTCAAGTCGCCGTTCGAGGTCGGGCCGGCCACGTTCCCACGCAAGCACCGAGCCGTATGCCAGAAGTACGCCGGCATCACGCAGCAGCTCAGCGCAGAGGCGCCAACGGCCCTGGCGACTTTCTGCATCGGCTCGCTGGGCGCCTGGTCGCCCTTCAACAACGCCATCCTGCGCGCTGCAGGCCTGCGCGAGCGCGACATCCGGCACCTCCAACGACGACTAGCGCTGCACTGCATCCACTGGAGCCGCAACACGTGGGTGGAGCACTGCACCGGCGCACCTCAAATCCACTGATTTTGTGCCGAACTCTGCCAAACTCTGCTCATCTCAGTCCGCTCTGTTACCTTTACGACTTTACCTGTTTTATTCATCTTTCACTCTGCATTTTTGTTTTACTTTGTTTTTCTGTAATATTTTACTTTTTACTATCTCGTAGTACACGCACTCTGTAAGCTATTTCGCTGCGATTCCGCCTCTCGCGCTCATCCCTGCCGCCATCCCATCTCCTGCGCCATCACTTTTCCCCACTGTTTTAATTGCATTTCATTGTTTTACTGTTTTACGCATCCGCGAACCCGTTTTTAGCTACTCTCAGTAGCATCATCAGGCTCTTGGCCAAATATTTCTGCTTATATCGCTTATTGTGTTTAATACTTAAATATATTGCCCGACCGTCGGATACTCGGCCGACGGGCAGGGCCTTTCGCTCTGTTCTTTAGAGATTAATTCCTCTAACGTAGGCCATTGGTCTACTAAGTAATTAATCTGGTTTTTGATGAGTCGGACCAGTGCTTCGTGTTCACACGACCTGGTCCACGCGTAGGCCTTGCGCTGCAGTACAGCAAGGATCTGCGCATCTAAGAAATCTAAAATAGCGAAGGCGGAGTCATGGCAGTATCAAGGAGTACTGTACATGTATATAGCTATGTACGGTGGTCCTTTGGGTGGTAGGAAGAACGTAGAATACCGACGTCAGATGCAAAACTGACGCGGCCGACCTCCCTGTGCCTTCGCCTGGTCGCCCGCGGTATCCACGCGCCCTTCTCTCTCGTTGCCATTTGCTTCCCCTTTGACTTTTGCTCCTGTTTTCACCCGTCTACATCTTATACATTTTACATTTTATGTATCTATTTATCATTTATTTCATCCTCCTTTACCTTTTTAATCATTTCGACTCACTTTTCTATTCTATCCTTTCGTTTTCGCTCTTATCTTACTTCTACTCTCTCGTTTTTATCCCCAGATATTCTTTTTCCTCTAAAATCTTTTTGAAATGCGCTCCCGCCTTCTTTTTTGCTTCAAATTGCTTTAACAATCGCCGCCCCCGTGCGACACCGTGACGTCGCCGACTTCCTGAATGGCGCGACGCTACCATCAAGCGGCGGGACATCCAGCTAGTGGTTTCAAGTGCGCCACGCCGTCCGAGAGGCCTTATTGGCTAAGATCTGTAGTTCGGCTCGGCTCGGTTCGGCTCGTCATGCTTCGCCTCGGGTGCTCCACTTCACAGTAACATCGCCGTCTCGGCCTTTGGATCCACTGCTCGACTATAGTGGCGGAATATGTACACATGCAAGTGCGGCCGTCAATTTAGGTCCGAGCGCAACCTTTACGCCCATGCCGGCATCTGCAAGAACTCGGCTACCTCGCCCAGCGGCAGCAGCCTCGATCGACCCCAACAGCGTCGAATCAAGCGACTGAGGCAGCGGCTACCAGCAGCAGACGACAGTCTGGAGCAGCGCTGCCGAGGGAGGTTTGCCCGGCCTGCC
Source organism: Macrostomum lignano (assembly GCA_002269645.1). Taxonomy (NCBI): domain Eukaryota; kingdom Metazoa; phylum Platyhelminthes; family Macrostomidae; genus Macrostomum; species Macrostomum lignano. Next base: position 42,242 of record NIVC01002312.1, read on the forward strand.
GTAAGACACTGACAGCCAAAGGCATGTCTCGGCACTTAAACACCTGCGCAGAGAGGCAACGCGCGGCCGGTAACTACGAGGCTGCGGCCAAGGCAAAAGCAGCAACGGACGCGCGGCATCGGTGCACGTACAGATGCGGCGCACAATTCACCACAGCACGCGCCCGCAACATCCACGCCGCCAGGTGCAGACCAAGGACTGACGCCAAGCTGGAGAACGCAGTCGCATGCCGGCACTGCCACACGATTTTCTCCACTGCTAGGTGGGCACGCCACGCGGCCCTCTGCGCCACGAGACGGGGCGCCACGGCACCAGCAGTCGAACCAGCGGCACCGGCAGCCGTAGCGGCGCCAGCAGCTCCGGTGGTGACGTCGGCGGCACCAGCAGTTCCCGCGGCTCCAGTAGCATCAGTGGTGGAGACAGCAGCAGCACCGGCAGCAGCGGCAGCGGCGACAGCAGCAGCACCGGCGGCAGCAGCACCGGCGGCAGCGGCAACGGCGACAGCAGCAGCACCGGCGGCAGCAGCACCGGCAGAAGCAGCAGCGGCGACAGCAGCAACAGCGGCGGCAGCAGCACCGGCGGCAGCGGCAGCGGCGACAGCAGCAGCTCCGGCGGCAGCAGCACCGGCGGCAGCGGCAGCGGCGACAGCAGCAGCTCCGGCGGCAGCAGCATCGGCGGCGGCTCCAGCGGCAACGGCGGCTCCAGCAGCACCCGCGGCTTTGGCTCCAGAAGCGCCAACCACAACCGCGGCGGCAGCATGCCTCCAAGCGATCGCCAACCTACCAGAGGACGACGCAACAGCATGGCCAGAGTTCTGCACCGCCTGCGACAGCTTCATCATCGCCGCACAGCCCGAGAACAACCGCAGAGGGAGGGGCGGACCAAGGCACAACGACAACCTTGCCGCACGGTACGCGAGAAACCGTCGCGAAGCCATGCGCGAGACCCTAGGCGAAGCCCGAGTCGAATGCGCGGTCCCCCTCGCTGACGTCGAAGCCGAATTTCGCCGGAGGTACGCCGACAGAGGACCCCGCGACTGGGACAGTGATGCGGCATACATCCCAAAGGCGACCACCGCAGACCTCAGCACAGCGGAAACGATAACGGCAGCGGACGTACGGCGCGCCCTCAAGGGTCGGACGGACTCTGCGCCCGGCAACGACGGCCTACGGTACTCCGACCTGACCAAGGCCGACCCGTCCGGACAAGCACTGGCCGCAATCTTCGACCTCTGCCTGCGCCGATTCCACCGCGTCCCGCCCAGCTGGAAGAGCTACCGCACCATCCTGCTGTTCAAGAAGCCGGACCGGTACATCGCCGCCCAAGAATCCGACCTGTCCAAATGGACACGTGCTACAAGATCCTGGCAGCCATCCTGGCGGAGCGGGTCACGCGGTGGGCGTCCGACGCCGACCTGATCAGCCCAGAACAACGTGGCGGACTCCAGTACGAAGGCTGCGCCGACCACAATTATGTTCTGAGAGCTTGCCACGACGACGCGCGCCGCCGCAAAGCTGTCCTCGACGCCGCCTTCGTGGACCTCCGCGACGCCTTCACAAGCGTCCTGCATGACCTCATGTTCGGCCAGCTCGAGCGAGGCGGCCTAGACGCAGTCACACAGGCCCTCATCCAAGACATCTACGCCGACAACGTTACTGCGGTGTACACCGGCCCTGATCAGGCGACTGCCGACATCCCCGTTGAGAGCGGTGTTCGGCAAGGTTGCCCGCTGTCCCGCTACCTTCCGACGCGGTCGTCGACAGACTACCTCTACGCCGACAGATGCCACCGCGGCCTTGGCCTGTCCCTAGCGAAGGAGGAGGCAGCCGTCCAGAAGGTCACCGACGCCGCGCTCAGAGAGCTAGCCTGGGCCGAACTGCGCGGCCTGGTCCAACGCCGCCTACGGCTCCGGGCTGCACCTGTTTGACCTCGCGACGTCGCCGACTTCCTCAATGGCGCAGCACTGCCACCCAGCGGAGAAACGGCCAGCTGGTGGTTCCAAGTCCGCCACGCCACCCGCGAGGTGCTCCACGCGACCGGGCTGCGCTTCACCATCAGCAACGACTGGACGGCCAGCCTGGAGTGGCGCGACCCGCTGTCCGGAACTATCCAGCGATGCGACAGAGCGGCAGCAATCACCCGGAGGCTTCACCAGGTGGTCAGGGCAGCGCACACGGCGGCCTGGCGCGGGTGCCACTCCCAAGGCCGATTCGCCACGACTGCCACGCACATCGGCAGCCACACCTGGCTGTTCAGCAGCACCGGCATGCGCGCCTGCGACTGGCGCTTCATCCACCGAGCGCGGCTCAACCTGGTGCCCACCAACGCGCTCCGGAGACTGGCCGACCCGACATCCGACCCGCGATGCCGCCGCTGCGGAGCCGGCGTCGAGACGCTCGGCCACGTCATCAACAGCTGCCTGGTGCACGCGGCCAGGTGGAGGGACCGCCACGACGGCATCGTCAACGCCGTCGCCACCGCCATCAGCGAGGCCCGCCCAAACGCGACCATCACCAACGACCAGGAGGTCCTTCCCAGCTCTGATCTGCGACCTGACATCAGCATCATGGATCCAGACAGAGGCCGCCGCCTCCTGATCGAAGTCAAGTCGCCGTTCGAGGTCGGGCCGGCCACGTTCCCACGCAAGCACCGAGCCATATGCCAGAAGTACGCCGGCATCACGCAGCAGCTCAGCGCAGAGGCACCAACGGCCCTGGCGACTTTCTGCATCGGCTCGCTGGGCGCCTGGTCGCCCTTCAACAACGCCATCCTGCGCGCTGCAGGCCTGCGCGAGCGCGACATCCGGCACCTCCAACGACGACTAGCGCTGCACTGCATCCACTGGAGCCGCAACACGTGGGTGGAGCACTGCACCGGCGCACCTCAAATCCACTGATTTTGTGCCGAACTCTGCCAAACTCTGCTCATCTCAGCCCACCCTGTTACCTTTACTTTTACCTCTTTTACTTATCTTCCACTCTGCATTTTGTTTAACTTGTTGTCTCCTGCCTGCCCTTCCATCTCAGACTACGCGACGCCGATTGAACGCTACTGGGCAATCAGCGGTGCAAGTTGCAAGAACGGCAGCGTGCGGAGCTGGGCTTTGATGAGAGGGCCCACCTACCACCTGCCAGCAGAGTCGACGATTGACTACCTTTACGCCGACAAGCGTCACAGTGGTCTCGGACTGCCCCTGCTTAAAGAAGAAGCCGCCATTCAGAAGGTTGTCGAGGCGCTAATGCGTCTTGGAAGCAGCGATGAGATCTTGCGCGACATTGCCTGGACGGAGCTACAAGATTTGGTTCGTCGTCGGCTTTGATGAGTCGTCGGCAGCCGGCTTGACGCCAGCCGAACTCTGCTGCGCTGCCCTCAACGACCTGCCTGAGGACGACGAGCGAGCATGGCCTGAGTTTTGCACGGCCTGCGACTCCCTCGTTGCCACCGCTATCCCGGATGAGCGCCGCGGTTGTGGAGGGCCTCACGGACGGTGTGGTTCTCCCAATACCAGTCTGGCGGCTCGCTACGCAAAAAAATCGAAAGCGCGCGATGCGGAACATTGCGCATTGAATGCACTGTGCCCATTGCGGACATCGACACCGACTTTCGACAACGCTATGCAGATCGTGGGCTACAAGACTGCCCGACCGCCCACCGGCCCGCTCCTGCTTGCCGCGACACCTTTACGGCGGAGCCAATTACTCCAGCAGATGTCAACCTGAAAACGGTACCGCACGGTGTTACTATTCAAAAAGCCGGACAGGTATGAGGCCGGGCAGGAATCTGACCTATCCAAATGGCGCCCAATAACTCTGCTGGACACCATCAATAAAATCTTTGCGGCGGTTCTAATCGAGCGTGTTCTACAATGGGCGACTTTGGCGGAGCTCATCAGCCCGAGGCAGCGCGGAGGCCTCCACTATGAAGGTTTTGCCGACCACAACTACGTGCTGCGCGCCTGCCGCGACGACGCATGACGCCGCAAGGTGACGCTGGACGCTGCCTTCCTAGACCTCCGTGACGCCTTCACCAGCGTGACTCACGACCTGCTATTTGGATCCCTGGAGCGGGCGGAAATGGACGGAGACACCTTAGCGCTCTTTGGGACATTTCCGCGGAGAACGTGACCGCTATCCATGCCGGCGAAGACCGCGTCATCCCCGATATTCCGGTTGAAAGCGGAGTGCGCCAGGGCTGCCCCCTCTCGGGAGTCCTTTTCGCGTTATGCATGGAGCCCCTCCTTCGTGCGCCGGATCCTGTCGACGGCTACCTACTGCATGGACACCATCAGCTCAACCTTGCGTACGCTGATGACGCGGCGTTCGTCACGAGCAGCGGGGCCGCTCTTCGGCGCGTGGTCGCGGCGATTGACAAGGCAGCAGACTGGGCAGGCCTCACCATCAACCCGGGCAAGTGCGGCCGCCTTACCATCAACGGCGGCCCGGCCGAGGAGGCGGATCTACAGGTCGCTGCGGGCCCCATCCGGAACCTTACCGAGGACGAGACCTACGAGTACCTGGGCGTCCCGGCAGGTGAACGACGTTCTGCGTCTGTTGGCGCCTTACTCGAGCGGGCGCTCCGAGAGCTCACAGCGGTGGCGAACTGTGACCTCCTGCAATGGCAAAAGCTGAACGCTTACCGCACCTTTGTGGTCTCCCGCCTGCCTTTTCATTTCAGGCTACGCGACGCCGACTGGACGCTGCTGGGCAACCAGCGACGCAAGTTGCAAGGCCGACAGCGCGTGGAGTAGGGCTATGACGAGAGGGCACGCCAGATCATCCGGCGCGTCGCCTACCTGTCAGCGGAGTCGACGGTCGACTACCTTTACGCCGACAAGCTCCATGGTGGCCTTGGGCTGCCGCTGCTCAAAGAGAAAGCCGCCATCCAGAAGGCAGCGACGAGATACTGCGCGACATTGCCTCGACCGAGCTACCGTGACGTCACCGACTTCCTGAATGGCGCGACGCTACCACCAAGCGGTGAGACATCCATCTGGTGGTTTCAAGTGCGCCACGCTGTCCGAGAGGTCCTGCAGCCGCTCGACCTGAAGCTCCCCATCGAACAAGACTGGACTCTGCGTCTGGAGTGGCGGCACCCGCTGTCTGGGGCGGTCGAGCAGCTCCACCGGATCAGCGCGGCTACGTGCAAGCTGCACGAGGTTGTCCGATCGGCGCACACGGCCGCATGGCGCCAATGCCGCTCCAAGGGCTGCTTCGCGACGACGGTGATGCACATCGACCGACACACTTGGCTGTTCAATAGCACCGGGATGCGCGTATGTGATTGGCGCTTTGTACAACGAACCCGCCTCAACCTCATTCCGAAAAATGCGATGCGGCGGCTTGCTGACCCGACAGCCGACGCCCGCTGCAGGCGATGCGGCACGGAGTCGGAGACTCTCGGCCACGTCCTTGGCGCCTGTCGTGTGCACCACGGAGGGATCACCACGTCGGCGTCGTCAGCGCGATCGCGGGCGCCATTCAAAAGGCGTGCGTGACTGCGACGTTGCTCAGCGACCAAGATGTGCTGCTGGCTCTGGCCTACGTCCCAAAATCAGCATGGATGACCCGGCCCGAAGACGGCACATGCTGATCGAACTCAAAACACGGAGACCGGCCCGGCTACCTACTCGCGAAAATACCGCGCCATCTCGAGAATTACGCTTGCCGCAGACACACCTACGGCCCTTACATTTGCTGCGTCTGTGTCTTGTGATGTCCTTGTCTTCCCCGCTGGCCGCGGAGGCGCAGGACACGAACGAGGTTGTCTGGCTGGGCGGGCGGCGTATCTTCGGAAGGTCTGTGCTTGTGCGGACCATTGGTCGTTCCCATTTAAGGCCTGAGTCCAGGGGCCCCCGGGGCTCTGACTGGTTGCTCATGTCAGTGGGAGTCCCTTCTTGGAGGGTGTGTGTCGTGCGCTTGGCTCTTTGTCACCGCACAACAACACTATCCTGCGTGCTGCCGGGCTCGCCGAGAGCGTCATCCGCAGCCTTCAGCGTCAGCTTGCGCTCCATTGCATCCACTGGAGCCGCAATACGTGGGTGAGAGCACTGTACGGGTGCACCGCAAACTTTCTTACGCACCCGACCTTCCTACGCCTTCGGCTGGTCGCCCGCAGTCTCCAAGCTTGGTGTGAAACGAGGGTAGGAAGCAGTGCTGTGTGCTGCCCGCGAATCAGCCCGGGGAGGGGCTCTGCCGCTGGATTACAGGGGCCCATCTACCAGGGGCATAAAGCCCGAGCGGCCCAGGTTGAGACCAGGACTCATGGCCTGGAAAAACATCTTAATTGGTGCTACTAGCCCAAGCCTATGGACTAAGACACCGCCAACCCATAGTGGAATCAGGGACGGTGCTAGGACCGAGTCCACTCAAGCCATCCCCCCCCCCAACGACAAAACCCAAGTGTGCGCGCAAAAATTTTCCCAAATTTTGGAAAAGCGGTCCGAGAGTGGGGAAAACCCCGAAGTCTACGGAAAAGGCTTTAGATTGGAGCGAATCTGCGCAGCTTATTTACCAAGGGCGAGTCTCCTATCAGAAGGCCGAATTGCACAAAGCTCCTCCTATGGGGCTGCGAGCCTCAAGGCTTTTTCACTAACCAGCTCTAAACAATTGGAGAATGCTTAAGCGGTCCGAGAGAGGAAATATCCTAGTCTACGGAAAAGGCTTATCTATTGGAGCGAGTCGGGAAGATTATTGCGATGGGCGAGTCTCCTATCAGGCAGGTGACCAAAACTACCTATAGGGCTGCGAGCCTCAAGGCTTTTTCGCTATCCAGCTCAGTATAAAGGCCAGGCCAAGGGGTTGGAGAGGGGCACAAGGAGCAAGAGGAACCCGGACTCAGCCGGACGAACTCTTCCCCGGGACTCTAGTCCACTGTCAGAGATGAGAGCCAAGACACAAAGGCAGGGAACTTCCAGAAGAGACAGCAGGTGGACCGAGGCTGTGGAGCGCGCTCACCGAGGCGAGACCTTCAACTCCGAATTTTGGGTGGCTCCAGTGACAAGATAAAACCAAGGGCTAAAACATGGGGAGATAAAGCTGGGGAGGATCACACAACCTCAGGGGCTCAGCCTCGGGGCTGGCATAACTGGGCTCTACCGTACACTTTTGTGAATGGTCGTCTTTCCTGCAGGGCGGATGCGACCAGGGGGCTCAAGTCCTGTTCTAGCCATACTGTAGTCCAGAATTCCAACTCACTCCAGGTACACCCCCCCCTAAACCAAGGCCGAGGGCCGAAAAAGCTATTTTGAAAGAAAGGGTTATTTTTAGATGAGTACATCACCTCCGGTGAGGACTCTGATTAATTGGGCTATTGAACAATAGGCCAATTGGATTGTCCACAACCCGAGAAATGCCGCCAGAGAGGCAGCCGGGGTATGATGTGTTCCTTATTACCAGACTTTCTCTGTAATCAAGGAACAATCACTTCTAGCACTTAGCTAGGCAACCCAGTATTCAAATGAAGGTATTTATTACCTTGACTCCTGGTCAGTAAATCTCGTCCTTGAGTAGATCTCTTTCTTGAGCTTGGTTCCTCTGGATTAGACTCTTACAGTCTTTTCGATCTGGATCCGGATCCTTAGCGTTGATTCCTGAACAACGGTTGCTGCTGAATTTCTCGTCAGCCGGTATCTGTCGTGTAGACCGATAGGAAGCTTCCAATTAACAATGGGATCCCTGCGCCAAACTGCGGTCTCAAATAAGCCTTCTCCTTCTAGCAGTGACTTAATGCACTCTAGGTATAGCTCCGGTAATCACTGATAGTCTTCTAAGATCTATCAGAGCAGTCCTTCTGGAGACTGCAACCAATGGAGTCTAAATAGACTCAAGAGTCTCAACAGACTCAAACTAAACTCAAATGAGACGTCTCAACAACAGGCGCAAATGAGTAAGGCTTACCGCAAGAATTCAGCCGAATCTCGGTTGACTTGGGCTTCAGGAAGTCCTGTTGAGGCTTCCTCTTCGGAGCTCTTCTCCTTCCGGAGGATTTCTTGGCTCTGGGTCCGCTTCGGACCACTTGTATTTATAGGCAAATGGACCTCTCTCGAGGTCGTCCATCACCTTTTTCGTAAATGTTAACTGGTCACATTTTGGTGGCTGTCAAGCATGGCAGGACAGAAAATTGCGCAACTAGTCTACTGTAAAAGCGCATGATTGGTTATCGTAGCTGGTAGCCTTTGATTGGTTCATCCGGGTGCAAGCCAAATGATGAATCGTAGGTGGGGTTTGAACTGACAAATGTAGGTCGCACGTGACCAATGATGAATCGCAGATGGGGTTTAACTTGACAATTGTAGGTCACGCATGATTGGTCGGTTGCAAAAAATAACATGTTCGACTTTACTCTCTTGTGGTTGGCTGACTAGAATATACTTGTGATTCAGTACTTAATTTTATACATGCTACTTATCTTACTACTGAATAAAAATGTATAAGTAGTATGTTAACCTTATTTACGGATTTTTGAGGGAGGCAGAATACTCTACAGGTAAAAACAGTCAGATACCGTCTTTGTTGTTGTTAATCGAGGGTGGGAAGCCAGGGGCCCCGCGGATCAGCCCAAGTAGGGCTCTGCCGCTGGGATCTACCAGTGGGCCATACTGCCAGGGGCATATAGCCCGAGAGGCCACGATTGGGACCAGGGCCTAAAGGCCTGGACATACCTAATTGGGGCTACTAGCTCAAGCCTATGGACTAAGACACCGCCAACCCAAGGTGGAATCAGGGACGGTGCTAAGACCGAGTCCACCCAAGCCACCCCCCAACGACAAGACCCGGGAGTGCGCGCAAAAAGATTGGAGTTTAGAAAGCGCGGTCCGAGAGTGGGGAAACCCCAAAGTCTACGGAAGTAGTGCTTTAGATTGGAGAGTCTGGGCAGCTTATTTACTAAGGCCGAAGCTCCTATCAAGAGTAGATTATTGCAAGACCTCCTATAGGGCTGCGAACCACAAGGCTTTTTCACTACCCAGCTTTAAACAGTATTGGAGTATTTAAGCGGTCCGAGAGAGGAAATATCCTAAGTCTGTGGAATAGGGCTTATCTATTGGAGCGAGTCTAGAAGCTTATTGCCAAGGGCGAGTCTCCTGTCAAGCAGGAAGACCGTCTACCTACAGGGCTGCGAGCCTCAAGGCTTTTTCGCTATCCAGCTCAATAAGGGCCAGGCCAAGGGGTCGGAGAGGGGCACCAGGGGCAAGAGGAACCCGGACTCAGCCGGTATTCCCCGATTCGGGACGAACTTATTCCCCAGGACTCCAATCCAACTGTCAGTGATGAGAGCCAAGACACAATAAGCAGGGAGACTACCAGAGGAGCCAGCAGATGGACCAAGGCAAGCAAGATGAACCAGGCAGGGAGGGCAGAGCTCATTACTCCAAAGATTGGATGGCTTCGAGGCCGGGGATAAAAGCACAAAGCTAAAACACAAAGGAATAAAAAATGGGAGGAGCACCTGCTGAACCCTCAACCTGGGGCTCAGACTCAGGGCTGTATCTCAGTCCAGGCAGCACAGCACGTACGTGATTTCGAAGCTTTTCTTAGAAAAGTTCATAGAAAAGACCATACATTTGAGGTGGGGGTGGAGAAGAAATTTCTTAGAACGGTTGTTTTGAATTTGCTGACACCACTGAGGTGGGGCGGATTCCTCGTTTGAATTGCCGCCGGCGTTGAGTTCGCACGAATAAAACCGGAAAAACGCGCAGACGAATCACAACGAAATTTCTTCTCCTGTTTTACTCCGACAGCCGGGTTCTCAAGTCCGGGGGGAGGGTAGTTGTAATCGTAGCGGAGCGGTCGTATAGCGGCCCGGTCGTTCAGATCCGTAGACTCAATTGGTCTTGACACCGTAAATCTGCTTTTGAATTGTCGTACTGATTACTGTCAGTAGAGTAGCGCTGCCACCACCGTAATTTGATCCGTATTACGGAACGTTGGGATCTCTGAGATTCATTGAGATCGTTGAGATCGATTCGGTTGTTTAACGCCCCACGGGCAAATGACTCAAGATAACTGTTATGGGCTTCGATGATTGAACAACTTATTTTAATTATTACTGGGTTTATTTATTGAGCAGGCTGGGTTGCTGGTTAAATTAGAAAAGTTATTTGAAACAAAAAAGAACCGACGGTGATCGCGGCCGGTGCCGGGTGCCAATTTCACTAACCAAAGAAAACTTAAAACACCAAACTAAGTTATGCTACGTTAAACCAACAAAAGAAACTAAAACAAAACCAAAACAAAACCAAGAACACGAGCATAATAACAGGCGGCCCGAATTGGCCATATAAATAGAGGAAGTGTCGCCCGGACAGGGATGGGGCAACAGATGGGGCAACAAGGCAAGGGATGGGGCAGAGAATGGGGCAAAAGATGGGGCAACGGACGGCAACAAAGCCGGGAACGGAGAAAAAACAAAACTTAGAGCATCGGCAAAAGATGGGGCGAGGGATGGGGCATGGGATGGGACGGCGCACCGGGTGACAAAATACAACGAGTCACAGCGGTGATGTCACCCGTCTCACGAAACGTTCTTGCTCGGAGTGGTAGCTCGCCCTACCACACATTAAACCTAAACGAAACTTATTCAAGAGCCTTTGTTCTAAAATATGTACAAAGCAACCCATATTTTCATTATATTAATTGTCGCAGGTTGCAAAAGCAATGTTAATTAACAATTCTACATGACTTAACCAGGTAGACTCAGACATAACTGTTCCCTATGCCCATGGGCATGGCCATGGGCCTTGGCCTTAAATTAAATTTTTAAGATACTGTTACATTTTTATCAACCAAGGGCAATGTTCAGTTTTTGTTTTGATCTTTAGATTTTAAAGATAGCCTACCAATATTGTATTAGGCTATCAGTCATATTACTTATCACTTATTTATTAGTGATTAGATCAATGATATTGCCTATCACTTAGGCCCTATTTATGGTATGATATATAATAATGAATTTATTTAATCAGCTGAAATATTTTGTATGCTATAGTATAGAATATAGGTGTCCTATACTTTGATCTTGATCATAATATAATAGGCCAATTAAGTGTATGTTGGAATGCGTATAGAGGAATTTTTGTTTGCATTCTTATTGTAAACCATGTAGGGCCTAGCGGCCTACCAATCTTGGTCAAATCAATATTCAAATGTATATACCGTCACGCCGAACACGTCACCAACCAGGCTCTCTACCAGCGGGCCAAGCTGAGCCCTCCCAGCGTGACCCTGCGACAGCGCCGCCTGAAGCTGGCGGGCCACGTCATTCGCGCCGAGTCCTACTGCCCGGAGCCGCTGCAGGAGGTCTTGCTGTACACGCAGCAGGGCCCGTTCCGGCGGGGGCAGGCGCGGACCCGGAGGTTCGTCGACTGTCTGACAGAAGACGCCAGGGCGCCTGATCAGATCAATGGCGCTACCTTCATCAGAGACTGCGCAGCTAAGCGTGCTTTTTGACAATGTCCCCCCCTTTCCTGACCACTTGTGGCCGGTGGCCATTGTATTTATTGTATTGTATTGTATTGTATACTTCTTGCCAATTGTATACCAAATTAACACGTTGACTCTCTACAAAAAGTGACAAAAGTAAAAAATAATATAATTATTTTTTAAAATCAAAAAGTTTTCATTTTAAGCCTACATACAATAGGCCTATAGCTATACAAAGATTTTTAAATTGCAAAAAGTAGTTTCTTTCAAAATCTAGAATGTTAGTCATATTCAATTATTTTTGTGGAAGTGTAGCTTGTCTAATAAATAGGAAAATAAACATCAACAAAAACATAAAAAGTAAACTTTGTTTAATTCTAGCCAATGCGTATATGCGTATGTTTTTGTTGATGTTTATTTTCCTACTATCAATTATTTTCTTTTTTAAAGTTATAATTGCCTATAAATATATAGATATTGCATAGTAGCTAAAGTTTTTTTGCTAGCTAATTAGTGATAAACAATTCTTATTGCTGCAGTATATAAATAGTAAACATTATGTTTGAATATTGTTTTTTGGCTAAATAGCAATAGAATACACTCAAATCTCTACATATAAAAATCAAAACTCTATGTGTGTGTCTGTGTGTGTGTCTGTCTGTGTGTGGACAATTTTGATCGCTATGGACTCCCAAACCGCTCAACCAAATTACACCAAACTTTACACCCACCCTAAACTTACTACGGAGAATGTCTTAGGCTACCATTAAATTTCTTAGACTCAAGTCTTCCTACCTAAAAGTACAAAAAACTGCTCAAAATGCGCAATTTTTTCACTTAATCCTCCATAGCGCCGCTCCACTTCTACCGATTCTCTTCAAATTTGAAACAGATAATTTTAAACTATTTTGACACAATCATGTAAAATTTTGTATCTCAAAGTTAATCCTGAGCGGTGCTGTGCACTTTTAAAGTTAGGCTGTTTTTTTAGCATAGCAACCACCCCAACCTCCGCCCGCCTGCTTCTCTTTCCCGATACCGATCTGGGCCCAGATGTGTAAAAGGGTTTCAAAATTGACTAACTTTCAGCTGCCATAAGTTTGCTCCACGTACAGCGATTGACTTCAAACTTGACACAATTCTTCATTGACTCATTCTCTATCTAAATGTAAAGTTTCAACTCTGTATAACTCAACCGAAAAAGAAACTGTAAGCATGTGAAGTTTGTCTGCTTTTTCTGTTGTTTGTGCCACTCACTCACTCATTCCCCCAGAGCCAGACGAAGGGTCAGGCGATAGGACTGAATGTACATAGCGAATGTACAGTGTTTTGGAATAACTTTATTTATAGCCTTCTCGCAATCGCGCACCCCGAGAGTGGAGAGGCTACGTTTAGCCATAACAGTTTAGTGAGAATTCTAACCACTGCCCTCCCCTCTGTATAGGCAAACTCTGCAGCAGTTTAACAGTGGATGGCATTTGGCAAATCGAGGCAATCTAGCATGGTTTGTAAAAGTGAAATATTTATGAAAAGGCGATGCGATGCAATGCAATACAACCCTACTAAATTAGGCACACCATGGAAATTTTAAGTTTCTCTTAAAAGTACTTTGAAATTTAAATGGCCTAAGAAATGCGTATTTCCTTGGTTGTTAGACTGATGCAGACTGCAGTGGAGCTGAAGATACACAAATTCCTTTCAGGGCTGCAAATTGGCAAGAAAGATGACGTGATCAAAGCATGAGAATAACAATGAGAGTAGTACGTCCCACAAACTGGCTTTCGAAGCAGTGATCGGCAGACTTTTACTTCAAAAGCCAGATAAAGAATCCAGCTTATGTGCGGGCCAGATGAGAGAGTGGAAAGGAGAAGGAATAGACTATTAGAAGAGAGGAGAGGCGAGAGGGGGATATGAGAAAACATGGAATATAAGAGGAGAGACAAGTGGTAAGGAGAGAGCAGAGAAGAAGGGAGGAAGAAGTGAGAGGAGAGGAGAAAGGAGGGAGAGAAAAGAGTAAAGGCGAGAAGAGGGGAGAGATGAGACAGAGGATCAATGAGAGGAGAGTAGAGAAGAGTGAGAAGAGAGTAGAGATGAGAGAGCAGAAAGAAGATTACAGAGGGTCAAGAGGAGATGAGAGATTAGAGAGGAGAGAGTAGAAAGGATAGAAAAGAGAGGAGATAAGAGGGGGAGAGAAGGGGTGAGAAGAGAAGAGATAGAGATAAGAGAGGGGTATAAGAAGAGGGGAGAAAGGAGAGATGAGAGAGTAAAGGGAAGAGGAGGAGAGAGGAAAGAGATGAGATTGTAGAGATGAGACAGATCAAAGAAAAGATGAGAGATGAAAAAGGTGAGAGGAGAGTGCAGAGACGAGAGAAGATAATAGAGGAGAGAGAGTATAGAAGAGGGAAAAGAAAAGAAGAGAGGAGTAAGGAAAGAGAGGAGTCAGAAGAGGTGAAGAGAAGAGTACAGAGGAGATAAGTGAGAGAACATATAAGAGTAAAGATGACAGATGAGAGAGCAGAGATGAGGGTGAACAGACGAGAGATGGGAGAGTGGAGAGAACAGAGGAGAGACAGGGAGAGAGAAGAGGAAATAGGAGAATGAAGAGGGGAGAGAGTAGAGAGGAGAAGAGAGATGGGAGAGAAGAGAGAGAGAGAGAGAGAGAGAGAGAGAGAGAGAGAGAGAGAGAGAGAGAGAGAGAGAAAGAGAGAGAGAGAAAGAGAGAGAGAGAAAGCGCAGATATGAAAGAAGATGGGAGAGAGGAGAGAGAAAACGAAAGAGTAGAGAGGAGAGCAGAGAGAAAACGAAAAGTAGAAAGGAGAGAGGAGAGGAGAGAGAAAAGAATAGGGAAGAGATGAGATAAGAGAGATGAAAGAGAAGAGAGATGAGGGAAGATACGAAAGAAGAGAGGAGAGAAGAGAGAGGAGAGATGAGTGATGAGAGAGAAGAAAGGAAACAGAAAAGACGATAGAAATTTTAAAGGATCCAAGGGACATAGGGAGAGTCAGGGAGAGGCTAGAGTTTGCCAATACATGTTTTAGAGTCAGACAGACATTGCCTGGCATTCTGTGGAGTACCCCAGCATTCTAGCAAACAATATCAACGTTTGCCTCAAACCCTAATTTTACACAAATGTGCTCCATTTTATGTCTACCTCTATCCTACTAACTATTAATTTGTTTGTGTATGGGGTATGGCCTTAGATTTCAGAATACATGCAAAAGTAGTTCCGGGGATTGGAATTCCCCAGGTTCAAAATCCGCGGGTTTCAACAGCTTGTAATAATTTAATAACTAACTTTATTATGCAAGTATATATCTATTTCAATAAAGAGTATACATGTATATAATGTGATAGACCTCTTGGCTCTTTGTTAATAATTATACTGCTGTAACCAAATTTGCTATAAGAGGGGTCAAGTGGTTGCTAGGGATTTTCAGGAATTTCTTAGTATTTGGGAAGAAATATGCAATTACTACTACTAACAGGAGTAAGCCTTAGGTTGCTCCTGGTGGCGTGGTGTGTCTGAGCGGCAAGACACAATTTTCTTCTCAGTCTGGGGAATGTAGATGAGGGAGGGGAATTAGGGCTACGCGATGGATTGGAGTTACCTGGGAAAGCGCACTAATGGGGAATTTTTAAACACTAACAGGGAATGCTGGCATAAGTAGACTGACCATCTAATATAGCATTAGGTAAGAAAGCAGTCCGCCTAATGAATATGGGAGATTTCTACAAGGAATGGTTGGGAGCGGGGATGCTGGGGCAGACTGCACGTCTGAGGGAATAAGGCTGTACACCTAAGCAGACAGACTGTCCACTAACAGGGGGGAAGGGCAGAAGTGGCGGGTGCCAGTTCTACTGGGAGAAAGGGGAAGAAGCAAAACTCGGGGGTAGGAACGAACATCCTGGGGAGCAGGGAATGAGGGGGAAGGGATGGGTTGAACGCTTCTGGCCATACAAGCTTCGCTGGAGAGGGGAGGCGGGGTGCCTTTAAATGATTAAGACTGGGCTATTTTTAGAACAATGTTCAGTTACAACCACTGAATAACTAGACTAGCAGAGGTCTTAGTGGATGAAGCAGGTTCTTTTCTTTCTCAATATATTTTCTTGCTTATATAGGATTTGTTAACAAAATGGCGGACACATTTAAACTAATAAAGCACTAGATTATACTGTAGACTGCTAATTGAAACAAATAATTACTACTAACAATATAAAATATTTATTTATGTAGGCACAGATAATTTCTTGTAATTTTTAGAAAAATAGTTGTATTTTACATGAAATCAATAGACAAAATAGACAAAAATAGGCAAATAGGCAAAATAATAGGCAACTGTTGCAATAAAAATAAAAAACTAATATAGTATACTGTGCAGATGCAAACTTACTCACAGACATTGCTAATAAACTAAACACAGAATAGAACTTAGTTCCCAGGAATGATCTTTACCTTACCTATAGTTTTTATATAAACATATGGCCAAATCCAAAAATAAGGAATATAATGGTAAAGCTAATTTGAATTTTAAAATAATTGAACTACTAAAATGTCATTCTCCTTCTAGAAAAAAAATCAACTTTTTTCCATTAAAATATTTTTTTCATTTATCCCCTCCCATTGGAGTCATCCAATAGTTGAATATGCTAGCTATACTATTATAATATAATATTTAGCAAGTAATAAAATAGATCACTTCAATTAAAATATTAAGTTTTAAGACAAATTAAGCCAGCCTTATATAGGCCTACTCTTCAATTGGTTTCATATCTCCAAAGCAGCAGAAAGCTTAGAGTGCAGAGAGCCCATGATTTTGCTAGCAGTTCAATTAGAGCAAAGGCAGTTATCCCATTTTTATCTGGCAGCAAAGCAATTTTTAGAAATTTGCTTTACTGTTTCTGGCATAGAAAAAAACCAATAGAGGCAGGCACCATGCTAAGTGGTTTCTTAGTTCAAGGGTTTCATCTAACTAGAGTGCTCCTTGTCAGTGGCTCAACCAAGGGAGTAAGGCAATTGCCCCCCTTAGGAAGAGATCTGAAAAACAACAATATAACTGCAGTGACAAACCTTAGCTTGTTGATGCAAAAGTTCTATATACTGGTTCTTATTCCAAATTCAAGCTAGAAAATGTCTGTATGATCATCAATACTTAATAGCAACTTGAGCTCAACAGACTCAACAAGACATTTAGTTAGTAAGAGTAGTCATGGGCTCAAGAGCTGCTTTCTAGAAGCAATAAGTGGTAGGGCTAGTGCCCCACTTTAACTCTATATTTAAAATATGTAACAGCTTCTTTTTGTGACATTTCCTTTTATGCAATACTTTTTATAAGCTTTGGCCTTTGATGTTTTCAATTGTGTTTCTTTTTTTCAATGAGTTCACTTTGCAATATAGTTTAAACTACAACTACAAATATCATTAACTACACTGCAAAAAATAACTTGAAGAAATAAGCAACTCCTATTATATGATGCAAACTGCCCTTTAGGCCCAGCACAATACAATGTCAATTATAAAATAGAGAGTTCTTAGAAAAAAGCTACATAAAATAAATTTTCAAAGATTAGAAAAATAAACCTATCAAATTAGACACAAGTTGTCAAAGTTAAGTAAAAAAGTTGAGACACAATATGAGGACAAATTATTGACTTATTTTTCAAGTAAATATATGTTTACATTGTCAATACATTTTTTGACAATTAACTTCTTTAATGTTGACTTAGTTGATAAAACTTTCATTTGTTCAAAATCAAGATCAATATAGCATAAGTAGAGTTATGTTAGTATTAAATTATCAAGTTATGTTTTAGTTATTATATAAAAAATTGTATCTACTGAATTATTAATTCAATATGTACATCATTGTAATGTATCCAATCAATAAATTAACTTTAACTTACCAATTAAGTCAAGTGTAAATTTCCTTGATCCTTGTTATTCCCATTGCTTTTTGACATCTTTGTCCTAATTGTACCTATGCCTTTGTCCAGTACATTCCTGCATCCACCTAGCTATTCATATATACTCATAGCAGCAGCCAGCAGGAAAGGGTAGCACATGCACTGCACTTTAGAAAATTCTAAAAGTGCACTAGGTATTGATAAAAGGCTATTAAAATTTGATAGTCTAAAATATCATATTTGAAAATAATGGAAAATAAACTAGCTAGATTTTTGCTAACATTCAAGTTGCTGAGTTGGTAGGGTACCCACTTGTTGTGTTTTGACAATTTGCCAATGGCATACAGTTTGTTAAATATGGTTATATGAGCCACCCAAAGGGTAGTTACTATTTCATATGTTGTCAGATGCAAGTCAGCTTCTACCATAGCACCAATTTCTTAGATATCAACTTTGGAAGGCCTTCCTGATTGTGGCTGATCTTTGATGGATTTATTACTAGCATGGAACCATTGAAACTAGTCATTTATCCTGATTAATTCATCATTATCCTATTGACACAGACATGGTAACCTTCACCAAATGCAGCATCAATATAGCCATTAGATTTGGAGCTGCTTAGGCTAGATTTAGTCATATAATAGCAAATGCAAATAGAGGATTTTTGCAGTGACTTATTTGCTGCCATGCTAACAGTTGCTAAAGGAGTAAAAAGCTAGGAAGTATGCACTCATACCCCCTATATATACCCACATATGCCAGGTTTTTGGAAAATTCTAATAAACAATGCTATAGAATATTTAAGAATTGCCAAGAACTTTCTTGACAAAAATTGTCTTCAGAGTAGCAAAATGCAAACTAGGTTTTTTATTATCACTTTCTTTGGTTTTTGGTTTTTGCAGCTGCAAAAAATCTCAACTGTTTCAAGAACATTTTCAGTCTGGTAGTCATGTTTTAGATTAAGTGCCAGGAAGGCCATTATATAATACTAGAATAGCAGTGATAGTCCATTTGGTTTGAATAACTGAATTCAAAATTTGCATCTTGGTCTAGTAGTCCTCAAAGGTGTCTGCTTATATGGCCACTAGGCATTGTGGATTGAAAAGGTAAGTGGTAGCCTGGCTGCTCCTAGCAAATAGTAATGCACTCTGGTTAAGCCACCAGAGCAAGTGGCATAGACATTTAGCAAGGGCATCCACTGATGTGCCAGACTGAAAAAGATAGCCCAAAATTCTTTATTTCTAATGCCAACCTTGTAGCTCTGCTATTAGGAATATTATATCTCTTGTATAAAAAATTGACTAAACAAAATGCATTTTCTTTTCAACTTTATTTTAAATTCTATGCAAAATTATTTTTTTAGTCAACAAAGTTATTAAGCTTTAAATTTGATCTATCAAATCAAAAGAAAATTTGAACTATTAGATATATCATTTTGTACTGCAATAGCCTATTGATCTACTTTATTTCCAATATTGCTAGGATAAAAGCTAAGTCTATTAGGTTTTACTAGTACTTAGTAGGCTCTTGGTCTATACTAATAATTTGACAATTTTTTTAATTTTCTAACTGACATTTTTTTCTATTGTTTCAAACGCTTTAGTTTTAGAAATCATTGACACCTAGCCATATATTGAATAATTGCTACTTTTGACATACTACTAATTAGGCAAGGTTCAATAGGACATTCAAGCATGAATATCATACATTAGGAATTCAAATGGAGAATCAACTTCATTAATGAAATTTGCATTAGCAAATTTCCTAAAATCAATCAAATATAATTACTGCATCTAAAAACTAGAAGTTAATTTGTTTATACTTACTTTAATTTTTCTCAGAAACTACATTTATAATATTAGCACTTATTTGGATTTCAATTTTACAAAGGTATTTTGCACAAGTAGCCACTGTTATCATTGCTTCATAAAAACATGATCACAAGTTTTTCAAATGCTATTTTTGCAATATAGTAGGGTATATGTTATAATAATGACATGATATAATAATAATAGACCATGTTTTAAATGTTGTTGAAATAATTAACACTATTGCAGCCACTTACAATTTACAATAAAGAAAGCAAGGTGAGTCACTAATGAAACCACCAGTGACCACTAGACAGGGGTAGCTATGGCAGAGAAGCCTAGTGGCTGCAAACAGAGAACAAAGCATAGACAGGGTGGGCAGGGAGCAAACAGTGTGGCACTAGGGTGGCTGAGCAGGTAGGTTAAAAGGAGGGAGCTGTGCCCAATAGTTAAGAGCAAGGGTGGAGATGCTGCTGACCAAACAGCTAATCTAGTGGCTTACTACAATATGAAAATAAGTATGAAAGTAATGTATAAAAGTGATTGAAAGTATTATTTTTTTCTTGGAAGAAGTTACTCTTGATTAATTGACCTGGATAAGATAATGGGTTTCAAAAGTTACTTTTTATAGTATCAGAAGTTAGTTTATTGCAAATAGAAAGTACTTTGTTGAATAAGTTGTTTAACATTGATTTGCCAAATTTATATATGTATATATACTATTGACTACTTATATTAGTATTAGCAATATAATATAGTCTATATATTATGCTATTGTGAATTTTTTATTACTTTTTACTTCTATAGAGTATGAAGTGTGGTAAAATAGTAGGCCTAGCTATTTATATTAGTAATAATATAACAATTAGCATTTATAATTGGGAAATGCAAGTAATAGGCCTAGCTAATGATGAGATAATGACTATGCAGTTTACTATGACTAGATTAAATTCAAGAGCATTGACATATCAATACACCTTTAATGAATCAAGTACTACAAAAAACAATTAACAATGCTCAATAGTTAGTCAGGTGGTCAACAGTAGTTAGCTAACAAGTGAAATGTCTATACTCAGTGCTGTCAGAAGGCAGAAGACCTGTGGTACCAGTACAACTAGCATGAGCATTTTGAGTGGCATTAATCATCTTACTAAATTTCTATTCTTTCTTATTTTATCTATTCTTAACTAAAGCCAGCGATGTCAAAGGGGGTTTAACAGAGGAACACGTTAAATACTTCTATATAAAAAACAACATTAAAATGCATTTAAACTACTCACAAGAATTCCTATACTACTCATGCCGTCAACGCTCAGCCGTTTGTTGACGGCCCAGCTTGAAGATTAGGCATTCGCATTTTCGGCAGGCTTGCAGCTGAGGCTGTGCGCGCTGCTGCCGCATCTAATCGGGCTTTGTTTGCTTCCAGGCTCGCTTTCTGTTATTCTTTATCATCGATTCGATTAATTAACACCACTGTCTGCGTTGCTATGCCGTTGCCAAGCAAAGCGCGCGCCTATCCTGACGCGAATTCGTTGCGCAGCCGCGAATACTGGGACTACGAGGCTCACGTAGTAGAATGGGGCAATCAGGACGATTATCAGGTGGTGCGAAAACTCGGCCGCGGCAAATACTCCGAAGTGTTTGAAGGTGTTAACGTTACTAATCAGGAGAAAGTAAGCATTTTGAAGCAATAAATGTGTTGTAAAAGTTTCCACATAGCAACTCGCTAGGTGACGAGTCATTTGTGTATCTCACGACAGTCATAGTTACTCTAGCCATTTACTAGATCCATATACTAAAAATAGTTTACTACTAAATAGTTGTATATATACTCAGCAACATCGAAAAGTCGCCATCACAAAAGATTCTGCAGTCGCCTCTTGAGAGTGCAAGGAAAAGTCAAGGGTAAAATCAAGAGTGCAAGGGTTTGGACAGGTCAAAGCTACCCTTTAACCGGATTTGCGGATTACATGCAGATTTGCCTTGCGATAGGGTGCCAGCAACTCCCCTGTGAATATATTTTATTTTTATATATGCAAACATCCTTGATATAGTTGAGGTAGTTGGTCCTCGTGAATTTCTCGACAAGCCTCGAGAGGCTATCATGACGGACCCCAGCTAACCCTAACCATTGCTTTAATTTGCATCACTAGGTTGTCATCAAGGTGCTGAAGCCGGTGAAAAAGAAGAAGATCAAGCGAGAAATAAAGATTCTGGACAATCTAAAAGGCGGTATTAATATTATTACTATGCAGAGCATAGTGAAGGATCCGGTGTCGAGGACCCCGGCGCTTATCTTCGAATACGTGAACAACACGGACTTCAAGCTGCTGTACTCTGGCCTATCCGACTATGATATCCGTTATTATATATTCGAACTATTGAAAGCGTTAGATTTCTGTCACAGTATGGGCATTATGCATAGGGATGTTAAGCCGCATAACGTTATGATTGATCACGAGCATCGGAAGGTGAGTGTCTGTAATTCTAGTTAGCATTTAGATTAGTTAGTGTATGATTAAACATCTGAAATTTAAATAAAATGTGCTTTTAGCGCCAAATTTTAGTATATAGGATTGGATGTAGCGCCAAAGTGGTTGGGTTTAGCCCCAAAGTGGTTGAATTTGGCGCCAAGGGTTGCATTTAGCTCCAAAGTGGTTGGATGTAGCGCCAAAGTGGTTGGATGTAGCGCCAAAGTGGCTGGGTTTAGCCCCAAAGTGGTTGAATTTGGCGCCAAGGGTTGCATTTAGCTCCAAAGTGGTTGGATGTAGCGCCAAAGTGGTTGGATGTAGCGCCAAAGTGGCTGGGTTTAGCGCCAATGTGGTTGAATGTAGCGCCAAAGTGGTTGGGTTTACCAAAGTGTCGGGTTTAACGCCAAAGTGGTTGGGTTTACCGCCAATGTGGTTGGATGTAGCGCCAAAGTGGCTGGGTTTAGCGCCAATGTGGTTGGATGTAGCGCCAAAGTGGTTGGGTTTACCAAAGTGTCGGTTTTAACGCCAAAGTGGTTGCATTTAGCACCAAGGGTTGCATTTAGTGCCAAAGTGTCTGGGTGCATTTAGAGCCAAGGTGGTTGAATTTAGCGCCAAAGTGGTTGAATTTGGCGCCAAGGGTTTCATGATTTAGCGCCAAAGGTTGCATTTAGCGCCTATGTAGTTGGGTTTAGCGCCAAAGCGGTTGGGTTTAGCGCCAAAGCGGTTGCTTTTTAGCAAAATCATAGAAACTCACTACGGCTAATCAAATCGAAAATTTGCGTTTCCATAGCAGAAACCCAGTTTTAGAACTCGGTGCCCAACCAGCCCCATCTAATCTCAACTCGCATCTACCTGACACAGCTGCGCCTGATAGACTGGGGCCTGGCCGAGTTCTACCATCCCGGCCAAGAGTACAACGTGCGCGTGGCGTCTCGCTACTTCAAAGGACCAGAATTGCTGCTGGACTATCAAGTGAGTTAGTCGGCATTTGAAATGGCAGTCTTTGTGCATTCTAAGCAAGTTTTAATTGCAATTCTGGCGACCTGGCGACCTCCCCAGATGTACGACTACTCCTTGGACATGTGGAGCCTCGGCTGCATGTTCGCCTCGATGATCTTCAAGAAGGAGCCGTTCTTTCACGGTCACGACAACTACGACCAGCTGGTGCGCATCGCCAAGGTGCTGGGCACCGACGAGCTGTACGCCTACATCAGCAAGTACCAGATTGACTTGGACCGGAGGTTCAACGAGATCTTAGCCAGGCACAGTCGCAAGCGTTGGGAGCGATTTGTGCACAGCGAGAATCAGCATTTAGTGAGCGCCGAAGCTCTGGACTTTCTTGATCGGCTGCTCCGCTACGATCACAATGACCGGCTCACCGCTAGGGAAGCTATGGAGCATCCGTACTTTAGTGAGTCCGCTTTAAGAGGCTGCGAGTCCGCACCTTAAGATCCCGAAATCCCCAGAACCCCTACTTTGATCCCCAAGTGAAGAATCCCCATTCTGATCCCATATCGAAGAATCCCCATTCTGATCCCCGAGTGAAGAATCCCCATTCTGATCCCATATTGAAGAATCCCCATTCTGATCCCATATTGAAGAATCCCCCATTCTGATCCCATATCGAAGAATCCCCATTCTGATCCCATATCGAAGAATCCCCATTCTGATCCCATATCGAAGAATCCCCATTCTGATCCCATATCGAAGAATCCCCCATTCTGATCCCATATTGAAAAATCTCCATTCTGATCCCATATCGAAGAATCCCCATTCTGATCCCATATCGAAGAATCCCCATTCTGATCCCATATCGAAGAATCCCCATTCTGATCCCATATCAAAGAATCCCCATTCTGATCCCATATCGAAGAATCCCCATTCTGATCCCATATCGAAGAATCCCCATTCTGATCCCATATCGAAGAATCCCCATTCTGATCCCATATCGAAGAATCCCCATTCTGATCCCATATCGAAGAATCCCCATTCTGATCCCATATCGAAGAATCCCCATTCTGATCCCATATCGAAGAATCCCCATTCTGATCCCATATCGAAGAATCCCCATTCTGATCCCATATCGAAGAATCCCCATTCTGATCCCATATCGAAGAATCCCCATTCTGATCCCATATCGAAGAATCATATCCCCCATTCTGATATTCTGGAACATTCGCAACGGAACACTCAACGCCACCGACTCCCTATCGCAGCGCCCATCGTCCGCGACCAGGGCGGAATTCAGCAGGCTGCCGCCAGTCCAAAGTCGCCGTTCAATCCCACTGCAGCCGGTGAGTGGCGCAGTCCGCTGATTTCTTTATTTTACAGGATTCCTGCTTGCCTACTACTAGTAGCTGCATAAGTCTTAAAAGAGAAGCGGTTTTTAATATGAACATTTATATAAATGATCGAAAGCCCCAGATCCTCAGATAAAGAAGCCACCCTCCCAGTCCCAGGTCTTCAGTGGCTGCGCCAGCTTCCCAGATCCTCAGTTGCTGATTCAGCCTTCCAGATCCTCAGTTGCTGGGCCAGCCTCCCAGATCCTCAGTTGCTGGGCCAGCCTTCCAGATCCTCAGTTGCTGGGCCAGCCTTCCAGATCCTCAGTTGCTGGGCCAGCCTTCCAGATCCTCAGTTGCTGGGCCAGCCTCCCAGATCCTCAGTTGCTGATTCAGCCTTCCAGATCCTCAGTTGCTGATTCAGCCTTCCAGATCCTCAGTTGCTGGACCAGCCTCCCAGATCCTCAGTTGCTGATTCAGCCTTCCAGATCCTCAGTTGCTGGACCAGCCTCCCAGATCCTCAGTTGCTGATTCAGCCTTCCATATCCTCAGTTGCTGGGCCAGCCTCCCAGATCCTCAGTTGCTGATTCAGCCTTCCAGATCCTCAGTTGCTGATTCAGCCTTCCAGATCCTCAGTTGCTGGGCCAGCCTCCCAGATTCTCAGTTGCTGGGCCAGCCTCCCAGATTCTCAGTTGCTGGGCCAGCCTCCCAGATTCTCAGTTGCTGGGCCAGCCTCCCAGATCCTCAGTTGCTGGGCCAGCCTCCCAGATTCTCAGTTGCTGGGCCAGCCTCCCAGATTCTCAGTTGCTGGGCCAGCCTCCCAGATCCCCAGTTGCTGGGCCAGCATCCCAGATCCTCAGTTACTGGGCCAGCCTCCCAGTCCTCAGAGAATTTCTACCAGCCTGATGACTGCTACACTATGTACTATCTGATCTATCCTTAGTATAACTTGTGAAGCCATGCACTTTTTCCATTCAAGCAGGCGGCAACGGCTCCCTGGGGTCTCACCAGAGTTAGCGAGTGCGCGGACCAAGCAGCGGCAGCAATAAAAAAGACCCAATCAGTGACCTTAGTAGAGAATGCGGTGTGGTGTACAGCTGGAAAATTTTCCTTTGTTACATTTTTTCTTGTCTCGGAGTAGAACCTGCATTACTGCGTTATTTCTAAAGTCAACTTGTACGAATTACTATTGATGAAAACATTGTACACGCTGTGCTACTCTAAATTGAAATTCATATTCAGTTTACACTAGAAACACTGAACAGTTGCTCCATAATTAATTTATGATTAACTACTTGTCAGTTGTCACTTTGCTGTTTGTGTTTTTTAACGAAGTTATTTAATCAAAATAACAGATTTAATTTGTTTGTTTCACTTTACTTTCCTTCTACAGTCGTGTTATAATGATAATTGATGTTTATTATTATTATTATCATTATTATTATTATTATTCAATAGCAGCAGTCGCTGGAATCGAACCTGGGACTTCAGTTTGCATTGCCTCAGACCTTAGAGGCTAAAATATACTACTGCGACATAAATAATTGCGCGTTTTAATCTTTTTAAAAACACGTTTTATTATGGCGAATTGTGCATGAGTGGGCGGCCTGAATTGTTTTAGTTCGTTTATTGCAGTTTTTTAGCCTGTAGAAACTAGACATCTACACCCTCAGAAAGACGAGTAGATGCTGTCCTCCTAAATCTTCAGTTTCTGAGCTACTGCCAGCCTCCCAGATCCTCAGGTTCTGAGCTACTGCCAGCCTCCCGATCCTCAGTTTCTGAGCTACTGCCAGCCTCCCAGATCCTCAGTTTCTGAGCTACCACGGGCCTCCCAGATCCTCAGTTTCTGAGCTACCACGGGCCTCCCAGATCCTCAGTTTCTGAGCTACCACGGGCCTCCCAGATCCTCAGGTTCTGAGCTACCACGGGCCTCCCAGATCCTCAGTTTCTGAGCTACCACGGGCCTCCCAGATCCTCAGGTTCTGAGCTACCACGGGCCTCCCAGATCCTCAGGTTCTGAGCTACTGCCAGCCTCCCAGAGCCCCAGTTGCTGGGATGCCAGCCTCCCAGATCCCCAGTTGCTGGGCTGCCAGTCTCCCAGAGCCCCAGTTGCTGGGCTGCCAGCCTCCCAGAGCCCCAGTTGCTGGGCTGCCAGCCTCCCAGAGCCCCAGTTGCTGGGCTGCCATTATATTTCGCCCGCCAACCCTGTCCGATTGATGGCCAGCCCCAGGACTGACGCATTTTCCCAGCCACAGCGGCTGCTGTAGCCAATCCGGCACTCCAAAATCATCAGCCTCCCCCTCCCCCCGCGCCGGATGTCCTCTTCGTCTTCTTCCGGCCGCCTTCCCGTGCCACAGGACCTGCTGGCGATGCCTGGCGGCGTCGGAGGCGCCTCGGCGGCAGCGGACGATCCCTTGGCGCATCAGGGCCGGACGCGCAGTTTCCCGGCCGAGCGCGGCCAGTGGGCAACCAGCGTGCACTGTCCGGCTGGCGAGCTGCTAGACGAACTCGGCGAACACCGCGTCGAGTCCTGGCGCTCCGCCCTGTCCGCCGCATGTCACGGAGCCGAGGTGCACCCGGTGGACTCGCCGCATTTGTCTCTCTCCCGCACCGTGATCCTCCGACACCACCAGATTGCCGCCTACACCGATGCACTCCGCTCTAAGCTGGCCGACTCAGCCTGCTGTCCGGTAGTAGCCGACAAGCTCATCGCGCTGCCCAATGACGACTGTACAAGGACATTTTTTGCTCTGCGCCTGGCCGAGCACAGCGCGCCAGCTTGCGAACAGCTGGTGGCTCGGGTGGACTCGGCCATGTCGCTGTTTGGCCTGCCTGTTTACTACGACCAGCCGCAGTTGCACGTGTCACTGCTGTGGACTCTGGGCGATCGCAGTCAGGACCGGCCGGTTCAACGACTGCTAGATGACATCAGCGGAGACATGGCCTCGTCTGGCGGCGTCGGCTTCTTGGCGGATCAGGTTGTCTGCCGGTCTGGTAACAAGGAGTTCATGTTCAGCCTGTCCTGATCGCCTGATGTCGATTGGCTACTGTCAACAGTACTACTAAGATTCCGCTTTGCTTTGTATTGGCTCTCTGCTTGCCAAGGAACTGTTTGTTAATTATAAATTCACTTCCAATTCAATTGAAAATTTATGGAAGCTTAAGCTCGCTTCTAGCTTTAATTTGATGATTTATTGATGGTTGATCCCTGTGGCATCCCCGGTTGATGATCCCTGTAGCATCCCCGATTGATGCTCCCTGTGGGATCCCCTGTCGATGCTCCCTGTGCCACCCCGGTTGATGCTCCCTGTGCCACCCCGGTTGATGCTCCCTGTGGCATCCCCGGTTGATAATTAGTGTAGCATCCCCGGTTGATAATTAGTGTAGCATCCCCGGTTGATAATTAGTGTGGCATCCCCGGTTGATGATCCCTGTAGCATCCCCGATTGATGCTCCCTGTGGGATCCCCTGTCGATGCTCCCTGTGCCACCCCGGTTGATGCTCCCTGTGCCACCCCGGTTGATGCTCCCTGTGGCATCCCCGGTTGATGCTCCCTGTGGCATCCCCGGTTGATAATTAGTGTAGCATCCCCGGTTGATAATTAGTGTGGCATCCCCGGTTGATAATTAGTGTGGCATCCCCGGTTGATAATTAGTGTGGCATCCCCGGTTGATAATTAGTGTGGCATCCCCGGTTGATAATTAGTGTGGCATCCCCTTTTGTTGATGCTTCCTGTGGCATTCCCGATTGATGATCCCTGTGCCACCCCGGTTGATGCTCCCTGTGGCATCCCCGGTTGATGCTTCCTGTGGCATCCCCGGTTGATAATTAGTGTGGCATCCCCTTTTGTTGATGCTTCCTGTGGCATTCCCGATTGATGATCCCTGTGCCACCCCGGTTGATGCTCCCTGTGGCATTCCCGATTGATGATCCCTGTGCCACCCCGGTTGATGATCCCTGTGCCACCCCGGTTGATGATCCCTGTGCCACCCCGGTTGATGCTCCCTGTAGCATCCCCGGTTGATGCTCTCTGTGGCATCCCCGGTTGATGATTAGTGTAGCATCCCCTTTTGTTGATGCTCCCTGTGCTACCCCGGTTGATGATCCCTGTGCCACCCCGGTTGATGCTTCCTGTATCATTCCCGGTTGATGATTAGTGTGGCATCCCCTTTTGTTGATGTTCCCTGTGGCATTCCCGATTGATGCTCCCTGTGGTACCCCGGTTGATGATCCCTGTGGCATCCCCGGTTGATGCTTCCTGTATCATTCCTGGTTGATGATTAGTGTGGCAGTTGATTTTCAGCTTCGCTTCTTCCTAAGTAGTATCTTAAAGTAGTATCTGATATCTGCGGCTTGTCTTGTAACAGTCCTGTTTATTTATAGGCACAACTTTCGCTAGTTCACGCGAGTCGTGTACAGTTGCTGCCCATTAACATTCTCTCTGCTCCAGCAAGTCTTCTATTAATAGCATTTCGTATTGCAATAGTTAATTTGCTCCAGATTACTGAGTATCACTACCGTTGCGTCGCGCTGTGGGTAGCATCTTATATTTTACTGTATATCTATCTCTATTACGTATGTAAAGCAATGCGAATTAGTGACTAACCTGTCAAAACACAGTCGGGAGTTTTTTTTGAAAGTATAGCCTAGGTCAACTTGATTATAGTTATAGTTATTCGTTTGTAATAAAGCCGAATTGCTTAAACCCGATAAGTATAATTGTCGCATTAATAAATAAATTAAATTTGGTGGCAGATATTATTATTATTATTATTTTAAGGCCTTTCTTCGAATTGCCTGCGTCTCTAAACTGAGTCTATTGTCCAGCCTAGATCTTGGATAAAAAATTATCAAGATTTTTCATTTGTCTTATTGTTCATTTTTTGTCTGTAAAGGTTTCATACTTTTGAAAACCTAGTATTACTACTTATAGCATAGTAGCGAAGTAGCGAGTCGATATTTATATGTCCTTTTTATTTATATGATTAGTACCCACAATCATTTGGAATCATTCTCCAATCATTCTAGAATGGCCCTCCTATCATTCTAGAATCTCCCTCCTATCATTCTAGAATCGCCCTCCTATCATTCTAGAATCGCCATCCTATCATTCTAGAATCGCCCTCCTATCATTCTAGAATCACCGTCCTATCATTCTAGAATGGCCCTCCTATCATTCTAGAATCTCCCTCCTATCATTCTAGAATCGCCCTCCTATCATTCTAGAATCGCCATCCTATCATTCTAGAATCGCCCTCCTATCATTCTAGAATCACCGTCCTATCATTCTAGAATCACCGTCCTATCATTCTAGAATCACCCTCCTATCATTCTAGAATCACCGTCCTATCATTCTAGAATCGCCCTCCTATCATTCTAGAATCACCGTCCTATCATTCTAGAATCACGTCCTATCATTCTAGAATCACCGTCCTATCATTCTAGAATCACCGTCCTATCATTCTAGAATCACCCTCCTATCATTCTAGAATCACCGTCCTATCATTCTAGAATCACCCTCCTATCATTCTAGAATCGCCATCCTATCATTCTAGAATCGCCCTCCTATCAGTCTAGAATCACCGTCCTATCATTCTAGAATCACCCTCCTATCATTCTAGAATCGCCCTCCTATCATTCTAGAATCACCGTCCTATCATTCTAGAATCACCGTCCTATCATTCTAGAATCACCGTCCTATCATTCTAGAATCACCCTCCTATCATTCTAGAATCTCCCTCCTATCATTCTAGAATCGCCATCCTATCAGTCTAGAATCTCCCTCCTATCATTCTAGAATCACCGTCCTATCATTCTAGAATCTCCCTCCTATCATTCTAGAATCACCCTCCTATCATTCTAGAATCTCCCTCCTATCATTCTAGAATCGCCCTCCTATCATTCTAGAATCGCCATCCTATCATTCTAGAATCGCCCTCCTATCATTCTAGAATCACCGTCCTATCATTCTAGAATCACCGTCCTATCATTCTAGAATCACCCTCCTATCATTCTAGAATCGCCATCCTATCATTCTAGAATCGCCCTCCTATCAGTCTAGAATCTCCCTCCTATCATTCTAGAATCACCGTCCTATCATTCTAGAATCTCCCTCCTATCATTCTAGAATCACCCTCCTATCATTCTAGAATCACCCTCCTATCATTCTAGAATCACCGTCCTATCATTCTAGAATCACCCTCCTATCATTCTAGAATCACCCTGCTATCATTCTAGAATCGCCCTCCTATCATTCTAGAATGTCCCCCAACCATTTTAGTCTGTCACTTGTACATGTAGATAGTACAGTGCGCACATTTACAAGGGGCAACGAGCTAAGCGATAGAAAAGTCGCTGCAGCCCCATGCTGCCTCAAATATAGAAGCATCTTACAATGCATACACCGAATCGTTGCGAGCGTCAGCTTCCTTCGGGTGCCACAATAATAAGTGCTAGACATTTGCTCGTAGCCCCTGTCTGAACTTGAAGTGGTGTTAGCAATTTAGAAAAATAGCTCCTGCATCTGTTAAATCAATTGCTTTTTATTTATAAGCTTTATCTCTGGGTTTTACATGTATACGTACCTATTGTTATTAGCATCTAATTTGATTCGCTTAAATTACTATTTTAAAGTTCTCATGAGAATTCCCCTCTCGCTCTCCCCATTCTACATGAAAATTCCCCTCTCGCCCTCCTTAGTCCTCATGAGAAGTCTCCTCTCGCTCTCCCTAATCCACATGAGAAATCCCCTCTTGCTCTCTCCAGTCCTCATGAGAATTCCTCCCTCTCTCTCCAGTCCTCATGAGAATTCCCCTCTCGCTCTCTCCAGTCCTCATGAGAATTCTCCTCTCGCTCGCCCTAATCCGCATGAGAATTCCCCTCTCGCTCTCTCCAGTCCTCATGAGAATTCTCCTCTCGCTCGCCCTAATCCGCATGAGAATTCCCCTCTCGCTCTCTCCAGTCCTCATGAGAATTCTCCTCTCGCTCGCCCTAATCCGCATGAGAATTCCCCTCTCGCTCTCTCCAGTCCTCATGAGAATTCTCCTCTCGCTCGCCCTAATCCGCATGAGAATTCCCCTCTTGCTCTCCCAAATCCACATGAAAATTCCCCTCGCGCTCTCCCCAATACACATGAGAATTCCCCTCTCGCTCTCCCCAATCCACATGAGAATTCCCCTCTCACTCTCCCCATCTTTCATGAGAATTCCCCTCTCGCTCTCCCCAATCCACATGAGAATTCCCCTCTCGCTCTCCCCAGTCCTCATGAAAATTCCCCTCGCGCTCTCCCCAATACACATGAGAATTCCCCTCTCGCTCTCCCCAGTCCTCATGAGAATTCCCCTCTCCCCGGTCTTGATTAGAATTTCCCTTCAGTTTTTATTACAATTTGAGTCTTCTCAAAAATTTCTTCAGTAGTGCTTATCCCTTGCGTAATAATCTGTCGTTAAATTGACTCCCAATAGAAAATATAAGGTAAATATTTCAGACGCAGTCTGCATTATTAATCAGACTCTGCGCAACGCAGAAGCTACGGCAGCAATTTAATTTTTTTAGAAACTCCTAGAAGGTCTTTCAACAGTCGGCAGGCGCGGCCCACCGTTCATTTTTATGGGGTTCAACTCCCTAGCAACTGAATGCTCCACCAGTCTCATTGGCATGGGTTCCAGTTCACGGCCAGGAATCCCTACAGCACCGCACTTCAGTGGGATCCCGGTTCCTCTTGGTTCAAGTTGCTACAGAAGCAGATTCTTTCTTGTAGCGACAAACTTTGCTGGAATGTTTTGCTGATCTGTAAGATTGTCTTTTAACAAATTTGGATTCGGAATTCACTTTTGGAATGCCCGCCGAAGCTTTTGCCTCTGTTGTGATTGTAGAACACATGTAGCTGCGGCAGAGACATCAATTTTGCTTCAGATCTCTCTGGAGTGACCAATTCATTTCAGATCTCTCTCTGGAGTGACCAATTCATTTCAGATCTCTCTCTGGGGTGACCAATTCATTTCAGATCTCTCTCTGGAGTGACCAATTCATTTCAGATCTCTCTCTGGAGTGAGCAATTCATTTCAGATCTCTCTCTGGGGTGACCAATTCATTTCAGATCTCTCTCTGGAGTGACCAATTCATTTCAGATCTCTCTCTGGAGTGACCAATTCATTTCAGATCTCTCTGGAGTGACCAATTCATTTCAGATCTCTCTCTGGAGTGACCAATTCATTTCAGATCTCTCTCTGGAGTGACCAATTCATTTCAGATCTCTCTCTGGAGTGACCAATTCATTGCAGATCTCTCTCGGGAGTGACCAATTCATTTCAGATCTTTCTCTGTGGTGACCAATTCATTTCAGATCTCTCTCTGGGGTGACCAATTCATTTCAGATCTCTCTGTTGATGGACCAATTAATTTCAAATCTATCTGGGGTGACCAATTCATTTCAGATCTCTCTGTTGATGGACCAATTAATTTCAAATCTATCTGGGGTGACCAATTCATTTCAGATCTCTCTGTTGATGGACCAATTAATTTCAAATCTATCTGGGGTGACCAATTCATTTCAGATCTCTCTGTTGATGGACCAATTAATTTCAAATCTATCTGGGGTGACCAATTCATTTCAGATCTCTCTGTTGATGGACCAATTAATTTCAAATCTATCTGGAGTGACCAATTCATTTCAGATCTCTCTGTTGATGGACCAATTAATTTCAAATCTATCTGGAGTGACCTATGTGTTTCAGTCTTAACATTATTGTTAAAGTTCAAGCTTCGTTTTTTGAAAATGATGCAGGATTAAATGAGTCACGAATCAGTCAAATATAGATGTTGATATAAATAAATATAAATACATAATGTTTGACGGATTTACACCAGACGGATGTCTCTTATCAGTTTACATAATTTGTGCTCACTCCCTGCCTCGCTCCACTTTTGAGTCTGGCTTGGGTGGAATAGCAGATAAACTTTAGTGAAGTCTTTGTCAAGCTGACTGCCTTTAAAAGATTAATACTCGTATATACAGCTCTTTGTCGTGCCGCACAGACTGCTCCACACTGCTGCTGATAAAGAGACCGCGTGGCCCGTGGATCGAATATGAGTACTGTTGATTCTCGATTTGCAGCAGATTCTACGAGCGCTATGCTAGCTTAATCATGCAATTAAACAAATTGTCGGTCTCTGTGGGAACTGCTTGGATGTATTTGATGAGAGGGAGAGAGAGAGGGAGAAAAGAAACAGGGAGGGAGAGGTAGAAGATACAGGGGGAGGTAGAAGATACAGGGGGAGGTAGAAGAAACAGGGAGAGGTAGAAGATACAGGGAGAGGTAGAAGATACAGGGAGAGGTAGAAGATACAGGGAGAGGTAGAAGATACAGGGAGAGGTAGAAGAAACAGGGAGAGGTAGAAGAAACAGGGAGAAGTAGAAGATACAGGGAGAGGTAGAAGAAACAGGGAGAAGTAGAAGAAACAGGGAGAGGTAGAAGATACAGGGAGAGATAGAAGAGAGGTAGAAGATACAGGGAGAAGTAGAAGATACAGGGAGAGGTAGAAGATACAGGGAGAGGTAGAAGATACAGGGAGAGGTAGAAGAGAGGTAGAAGATACAGGGAGAGGTAGAAGATACAGGGAGAGGTAGAAGATACAGGGAGAAATAGAAGAGAGGTAGAAGATACAGGGAGAGGTAGAAGAAACAGGGAGAGGTAGAAGATACAGGGAGAGGTAGAAGAAACAGGGGGAGTAGAAGAAAGAAACAGAGAGGGAGAGAAGAAACGGGAAGGGAGAGAAGGGATCAGTAAGGGATATCGTCTTATTATTCTGTAATGTCATTCATTCCTCTATGCTAAAAACCTTTTGTACGAACGCTGACCTTGTCTGCTACAGCAGCATCATCCCCAGCTATCTCATATACAATAGGCTATCTGATAGCACTGCACGACTTCCTCGAATCTCTTCCTGATCTGATTATCTCATTAGGTACTGGATTCGCTCCGGGTCTGTGAGGCTTGGTCTAACTGAATAATAGGCCAAACTAAACCCTTATCTGAGCTGCATTCGTTCCGCAAAAGGAAACTGCATGCTTTGGTATTGATAAAATACATAAGTAACTTAGAGCTGACGGGCTGGCACACTGACGTCTGGAGTTGTATAAATAGCTTTTTTCTGGTCTATTGTGTCTCTAAGCAAGGCTTTAACTAAGCATTGTAGCTCAAACTGTACATCTGACTAAGTAATTTGAGCGAAAGCGGCGCCGATTTGAGTGTGATGGGCACCAAATCGAGAGTGACGGAGCGCCGGTTTGAGTGTGACGGAGCGCCGGTTTGAGTGTGACAGAGCGCCAAATTGAGTGTGACGGAGCGCCGGTTTGAGTGTGACGGAGCGCCGGTTTGAGTGTGACGGAGCGCCGGTTTGAGTGTGACGGAGTGACGGAGCGCCAAATTGAGTGTGACGGAGTGCCGGTTTGAGTGTGACGGAGCGCCGATTTGAGTGTGACGGAGCGCCGATTTGAGTGTGACGGAGCGCCGGTTTGAGTGTGACGGAGCGCCGATTTGAGTGGGACGGAGCGCCGATTTGAGTGTGACGGAGCGCCGATTTGAGTGTTAGAGGACGCCGATTTGAGAGGGACAGAGGGCCGATCTGAGAGTGACGGAGCGCCGATTTGAGAGTGACGGAGCGCCGATTTGAGTGTGACGGAGTGACGGAGCGCCGATTTGAGTGTGACGGAGCGCCGATTTGAGTGTGACGGAGTGCCGGTTTGAGTGTGACGGAGCGCCGATTTGAGTGTGACGGAGCGCCGATTTGAGTGTGACGGAGTGACGGAGCGCCGATTTGAGTGTGACGGAGCGCCGATTTGAGTGTGACGGAATGCCGATTTGAGTGTGACGGAGCGCCGATTTGAGTGTTAGAGGACGCCGATTTGAGAGGGACAGAGGGCCGATCTGAGAGTGACGGAGCGTCGATTTGAGAGTGACGGAGCGCCGATTTGAGAGTGACGGGGCGCCGAATTGAGAGTGACGGAGTGCCGATTTAAGTGTGACGGAGCGCCGAATTGAGAGTGAGGGAGCGCCGATCTGAGAGTGACGGAGCGCCGATCTGAGAGTGACGGAGCGCCGATTTGAGAGTGACGGAGCACTAATTGGAGCGTGATGGGGCAATACGGGCAGTCAGATATCGGGGTCGCCAAAAACACTACAGCTACCAGCTCTCTACAATGGTTGAGCTTATTAAAAAAAATTCACACGCAAAGCAATCTGCAGCTGTAGGATCTGTGTCAAGTTTCGAAATAAGAAAATCCCGGACTAAAGTGGCATTGGGCTGGCGGGGGCAGAATTTGAGTCCATCTCTGCCTGCCTGTCTGCCTCTTCCGCGTCGATAAATAGCGATCCGCCACCTCCATTCCTTCCTTCTCTGAATAAGAGGTGCAAACGGAGCCGGTAAGTGTCGGATGCTGCTGGTTGCTAAGGGGTTGGCATTTTGCAAGTGTAAAAGGCATCGACCGCTGTGTCCAATATTGATTCCTGTTCGGAGTGGGATGGGCTGGGCTGCCATTCAAAGAAAGCGCTGCATGTCTCGATATGGACTTTTCAGTCCTACAGAAAATATACAATATATATAATGTTTAAATTATTCTTTCTGATGTGAATTTTGTGGCTTTTAAATTAAAAGCAAAATGCGACGTTAAGTCGCTGACCTGAAACTCTCTGTAATCGATATACGCGACTTTCTAACCCTGAGCGGCCCCTGGCACTGGAGTTTTTGCATAATCCAATTGTGCAGCAACAGCCCCAACTCGTCCTCCATATAGAAGTGTTGCGTAACTGCCTTGCTGGGATGAAAAAAAAACATTTTTATGCCTGCATCAAATCTATACTTTGATGAAATGCCACTGCCACAATTTCTCTCTCGCCTCGTCTCTCTCACTCTCCCAACTCCCAATACATCATGAGCAGTGCCAGTGATGGCTCCCATATTTTTGAGCATGCTCCTCTGATGGCGAACTCAAACTGCACGAGCTTGAGGGGCGAGACTGCCGCCCGCAGTGTCTTCTGCATGTGACGGTTAATTGACTCACGGTTGACTGGCTGAGCTCGTCCAGATTCTCCCTACTTGAGCATCCAGAGCAGCATTCGACAGACCACTGACTCACCCCGTTGAGACTTGATTCAATATATTTGTATTATATTTAGTAGCTATAATGCAGACTTCAGCCTGCTTCGTTAGAGGCTCAGGTCCTCCCCCCCCCCCGCTTAAATGGCTATTTTGTCCCTGTATGGGCTACTGGTAACTGGCGAGCTGACATGACTGACGTCATCAGAAATCTGGGCAACCCTGGCGACTTGATTAACCTGTTAAGTCAGAGGGTCAGAGGGTCAGACAGGGTCTTTTTCGTGACCCTTAGTGATAATCTTCTCCGTGACCTATAATGGCAATCTTTTTCATGACCTACAGTGGCAAACTTCTCCATGACCTACAGTGGCGATCTTTTTCATGACCTACAGTGGCAATATTCTCCATGACCTACAGAAGCAATCTTCTCAATGACCTACAGTGGCAATCTTCTCCATGATCTACAAAGGCAAACTTCTCCATAACCTACAGTGGCGATCTTCTCCATGATCTACAGTGGCAAACTTCTCCATGACCTACAGTGGCGATCTTCTCCATGACCTACAGAAGCAATCTTCTCAATGACCTACAGTGGCAATCTTCTCCATGATCTACAATGGCAAACTTCTCCATGACCTACAGTAGCGATCTTTTTCATGACCTACCGTGTCAAACTTCTCCATGACTACAGAAGCAATCTTCTCCATGACCTACAGTGGCAAACTTCTCCATGACTACAGAAGCAAACTTCTCCATCATCTACAGTGGCAAACTTCTCCATGACTACAGAAGCAAACTTCTCCATGACCTACAGTGGCAAACTTCTCCATGACCTACAGTGGCAAACTTCTCCATGACCTACAGTGGCAAACTTCTCCATGATCTACAGTGGCAAACTTCTCCATGACTACAGAAGCAAACTTCTCCATGACCTACAGTGGCAAACTTCTCCATGACCTACAGAAGCAATCTTCTCCATGATCTACAGTGGCAAACTTCTCCATGACCTACAGAAGCAATCTTCTCCATGATCTACAGTGGCAAACTTCTCCATGATCTACAGTGGCAATCTTCTCCATGATCTACAGTGGCAAACTTCTCCTTGACCTACAGTGGCAAACTTCTCCATGACTACAGAAGCAAACTTCTCCATGACCTACAGTGGCAAACTTCTCCATGATCTACAGTGGCAAACTTCTCCATGACCTACAGAAGCAATCTTCTCAATGACCTACAGTGGCAAACTTCTCCATGATCTACAGTGGCAAACTTCTCCATGATCTACAGTGGCAATCTTCTCCATGATCTACAGTGGCAATCTTCTCCATGATCTACAGTGGCAAACTTCTCCTTGACTACAGAAGCAAACTTCTCCATGATCTACAGTGGCAAACTTCTCCATGACCTACAGTGGCAAACTTCTCCATGATCTACAGTGGCAAACTTCTTCATGACCTACAGAAGCAATCTTCTCCATGATTTACAGTGGCAAACTTCTCCATGATCTACAGTGGCAATCTTCTCCATGATCTACAGTGGCAAACTTCTCCATGATCTACAGTGGCAAACTTCTCCTTGACTACAGAAGCAAACTTCTCCATGATCTACAGTGGCAAACTTCTCCATGACCTACAGTGGCAAACTTCTCCATGATCTACAGTGGCAAACTTCTCCATGACCTACAGTGGCAAACTTCTCCATGATCTACAGTGGCAAACTTCTCCATGACCTACAGTGGCAAACTTCTCCATGATCTACAGTGGCAAACTTCTCCATGATCTACAGAG